>OY756434.1:6797161-6846500 GCA_963576905.1 Mystacides longicornis
AAAAATCGATTCATCAAACCAAGGCAAACTATCTGCACGAAGATAAAAGTTCCGTAATAAGTTTCCATTATGGCTGGGATGTCGAGGTGACAGTGCGAGGGAAACGTGTTGACTTTATCTCCACAAATCGCTTCCTGTCATGCGGGGTAGGAGGTGTAGGGGGGTGTGGGGGGTGTTAGTGGCTGCCGGGTGGATTACCCACAGCTGAAAGGGGTAAAAGTTTTGAATGGAGCGTGATGATAATATATTGAAATGAACTCCGGTGTCGTTACTAAACGTTACCTTCGCTACTAAAGTTTATACTGTTTTTTTTTCTTTTTATTAGGAGAGTCATCGTGATCCTGTGTCGTTGATCTATATTAATCTAAAGAGCTAATTAAGGGACAACGTTAGAAGTTGGAACATTGGAAAGTGATGGCGAAAGCTGGAGGATCAATTTTAGCATCTCTTTCAAATTCTCTGGGCCTCTGAGCAGCTGCTGAAAGTGTGGTCATCGTTGGCACCACGCAATTTATGGAGGGAGGGCCGAGATGCAGAAGACGAATCAATTGATCTAAGTGCTAAGCTATAATGGCTTCACCCAATAGATCTCTAGATTAAGCTTTGACCGATCTCGGTGGCTTAGTGCAATGTATGATTTAAGTTCAAGTAGACAACGAATATCATATCAATCCAACATTGCACATCGGCCACTAGTGTCCATATCAAAATATGTATAGTCTGAAACCGGGAGATATATATTATGTAGTCCGTCACGGTAAAAGAGGACCAATAACTTTAGTTTTTAAGAATTAAAGTACATTAAGTGAGCATGATGAACAAACATCTGAGATGGTGCCAGGGGCCGCAGCTGCTATCAACGCAAGGTGGAGCCAGCAAGTAGTACCGATGTAATAACAAATACTCAGTGAGCGTGGTGTCCTAGTAAGTGTCAAGTTTTCCCAAACAATGCGAGCACGGTGCGGAATAAGGACATTGTAAATCTTACGCTGGCCATCTGCCGGCCTGCTCTATAAGTGGCGCATGCCAGATATGCACCTCTATGTATGTATATACAAACAACCGTACTCGCTCACAACATGCGAAATATTGGTACTGAAAAAAATATTTTAGGTACGTAATTGCAAAACTTTTGGTTTGATTTCCCTTCGATGTTGGGCCCTTCATATGCTAATATAAAGGAATTTTCAATTCCTGGACTACTCGGTTGAAAGAAATTTGAAAAGTAGGTATTTCAGTCCGCGATTTGTAAGTCAAAAAGACGCATGACATTGGGGACAATGTGTAAATTAAGTCATATTTCCAACCCAATTCAAACTCCCTTCAGGCTCCACTCAGAAGCATATGGAGGCAACAAGGTCTCCCCATTTTGCTCGATGGTGCGCAATGTTTATGACCTCTTCTCACAACATATCCAAATCCCTCACATCCGCCTCGAAAGAGGGAACACGGTGTGAGAGAATCTTCCTCGTCTTCGGGACACTGCTGGGAGGAAGAACAGCGCCTTCCTCTGCCAACTAACTGTCATTCGACATTCTTAACACATTTTTATTTTTATTTCCAAGTCAAATCCATCTCCTCTCCACAATGGTAGAAGTGATTAGCCTACGCTGGATGCGCCGACTTTAGCGTCGTTCGTGAAGCGGTGGTACCATCTTTTACCCAAAATTCTCCTAAAGCACTTCGTTTCGAAAGCGGAGACTTTTTGTGCCTGAGCTTTAGTTCAGTGCCAGGACTCACACCCATACTGAGAATGGACAACACACACGCATCAAACAGTTTACATTTCGTCACGACACGATTCCTATTTACCTACCTATAAATAAAAGTTTTCAAATTACTACCCGTTATTTTTTAATTTCCGAAAAACTTTTAACGTATCAATAAAAAAATATACCTACTCGTATTTTTGATTAGGAGGGGGAAGAAGGTTGTGTGAATCTAGCTTCACTTATCGTGTGACATATCTCGTCTTGTTTACTCTGAAATCTTATCGGGTCTAAAAAAAGTTGTAAAAAACGTTGCGTTGCTTTAATACCCCAAAAGCCTTGAATCTAGCTAGCAAACATCTTACATATGTATGAGCATTGAACATAGTTCCTATCTAGATAAGCGGATCGTTTATAATATTGAGTTGCCGCAAGATTGAGTCGGCTATTGATGAAAAAAGGTCCGCTATGAGCGGTGAACGGTTTTTCATAGTCTAATTAATAGTTAATTTGGGATGAAACAACGGCGAACAGTTAGACGAACTCGATCACCCGGCGTCGCGTCGCTGCAAAAACATCGGAGACAACGGGTTAGTCTACCGTAGAGATCTGCAACTATGCAAATGATTATTGGACTACAATGGAGACAATGAAAAAAATTAAGCGTACCATGTTATTAAACCTAAATCAACAGATACATGGATGGTATTAATGGTTGGACGCAATAGATCCTTTGGGATGAGTCCGCTTAGGAAACTTTTAAATAATGTTTTTGATCATGTGGTTTGTTCATTTAGCAATGGAGCTTTAAGTACTGTTGGGTAAGAAAAATGTATCGATAGGTACTCAAAGTAACGATATAATCTTTGAACCAAAAGTTCCTACGAAACGAGGCAGAAAAAAGAACAAACATGTAAAAAAATTATAATATGACGTCTACCAATTTGATTAGATAGAAAATCATCTCTACATAAAATAGCATCATTTTCTGTATGTCAGAAAATATTAACGAGACTTTTTTTAATGAATCTGTTCTCACCCGAAGTGAACACAAATACACATTTGACATATTTCACACTAAGCAAAGGCTTGTGTCGTGAGAGCGGAAATGGGCGACACCGCCGGGATTCAAACCCACGACCTCCAATACGCTGCACGTACGAAAGCCGCCGATTGATGGTTGGTTGCCTATGCAGATTTTTAATTTTCAAAGCATACCACTTGTTCGAAAAAAACCGGTATAAAAACATCGTTCGTTTATTCAATAGCCTAGTGGTAGACGTTTGGACTTCAGATCGGGTCAGAGTTTTTCAGGGTGTTAAAATAAATCTAAGATTTTTTTCTCCAAATTAACCCTCACTCTCGGACAGAGCCGGGACTGGGCGCGTTGAAAATCGGAAAGATTAAAAAAAACAAGGTGAGGTACAATGACAACAACGAGACTATATATATAACACATATCCAATAAAAGAATTCATGTATAATGAGACGTTAAAGTATAGTGCGTGTAGTGTACCTAGTGCAGTTGTATCACACGAGGTACATAGATGGAAGAGTATGGAGTACAATGGAATAGAACGCATGCGGCGCGATGAGATGAAACCAAGGCTGATATGCGGGTCAAGGAAAGTATGGTAACCTAGAAAATATCTCTAGTGGGTAATAAGTGCACTAAATAACAATATCACATTTATACTAACTGGTGACATTACCTGATTATGTAGATTCTGCTTGATACATTTATTTCCATTCTAATCTCCTGGTACCCACCATCGATCTACCGTATTCCACTAAGTACTAGTTTTATTAGAAAATTTCGTCTTAGTGAAGATTCATTATTGCTTCATACACTCATATCTAGCGCGATGTCTTATGAATTGTTAGTTGATTTATAAAATTGAATAAAGTATTAAATTTCTATCTGAATAAGCGATTTGTCTCCGGTGGGACGGTTAAAACAAATGGTTAAACGTCTGAAAAAAAAAACCTTGGATAACTTATACCAACCTATTAAAATACCCTTTGCAAGAGGCTCTAAGTGTAATGAATGACGATGAAAATATTATGAAGCAGGCAGGAAAATGTATTTTTTTCTTGTTCTCTTTTTTACCGTTTCAAGTCTGAAAAAATGGGTTCACCGATCATATCTATGCAGTCTTAAAGAAGGGCCAAGACAGAAGTATAAATATGGAAAAGGATATAGTACGCGGATCATTATGTTGTTGAATGAAGCGAAAGAAGCTTATCTGGATAAGAAAGAATGAAAGTCCGTGGGGTAAAAGAAAATTGAAGTAGTGCGAAAACTTATAACTCGAGATCGGCTGAACAGATTCATCCGATATTTGATTTATTGGATTCTTCTCCGCTCCGGATAAAAGAGTAATTATCAAACAGTTGAAAATGCATAAGAAATGTTATAAAATATAATATTAAAATTAGTATGGAACGGATTTCCTGCGACGCCAACGCCGTCTATGAAAAATTCTATAACAACAAAACGATTGTTTACCTGACAACCATTGACATATTATTGGTACGCAGATTTTTGATGGAATTTTTTTCGAGCTTTCAGAAATATTTTTTTTAACATTCAAACATATTTTAAACGTTTTTTTTTTTAATATAAATTACAAATCTGAAATCAATATCCATAGTAAAGACTACAGGGCAACGTCTGTCAGGAATGCTAGTCTATCAATAAAGGTACAACCGCATTGTTCAAAACGAAATATTTCCAATAATTTCAAACCAGTATATTCAAATACAAAGCTCGAATTATTCACAAATTTGCAAACTCAATAGGTACGTGTATTACCTCTATAATATTTGGTCAATTGAACAGATTAATCTGGATTAAGTGGACTGTATAGTTTAGGAGCGTTATGGGACAGTGATAGATCCAATGAGATAAAACCGTTAGGAATTTGATTGAAACGAGAGCGCAACAAGTAGGTAGTGAGTTACTAAGAGTTTTGCAAGTGTTCCGATTTTGTGGGGTACCTACCTACAACTGTTGAAAGAAGTAAGCTGGACCCAAAGTACGGGCCTGCTGTGCTTGGTGTGACGAGTGAGTTGAGCATTGCCCAACTTAAAGCAACTTAATGCCGGCAACACATGTGCCATGCTCGGTTGTAATGCAACCCTGATAATTGACTATATTATTGTGATTTTACAGGATGTTTTCTATACGATAATTTAAAATTAAATAAAAAATAAAGAATTCAGGAAATTAGATAAAGCCTATTGTTACTCTCTGGCAATCGCACCAACTTTCAATCAACTGAGAGTTTACCAAAAGTCGATTAAAATTTAAAAAAAAAAGTTTTTTATGAATGTATGCTCACTCGAAGTGAACACAAATACATTTTCGACATCTTTCACACTAAGCAAAGGCTTGTGACGACAGAAATGGTCGGCACCGGAATTGGAACTCACGACCTCCAATGCGCTGTACGTACGAAAGTCTGTGATTATACCGCAGTTTATATTGTCAAAAGTTGCACCTGTAGTTTATATTGTCAAAAGTTGAAAAGGTTACCCATGTTAAGTTTTCTTACTTTATCTAATGTTTCACGCGACTTTATTATTGTTTCTTTCACAAGAATCTTCTTCCGACAATAGGAAACACAAAAAAAAAAGAATTTGGTTCACGCGTGATGCGATAGCCAAGAAAAATACGGTTCCATTTTTATATATACACAAAAAATATTACACGAAGAAAACAATGTTAGTTGTGTAACTGACAGATATAGCAATTCGGCCTTAGATGAAGTGGGTGTGTGCATAGTACAGAGTGCGCTAATGACATGATTACATCAAGTAACTGCACGGGGTACCAGCAAAGGTTAGTGGTGCGCGCGTGAAAGGTACGCCAATGCTAATAGGAACCATGCCATAATAAGTATTATTGTATGTCTATGCTAAGAGTGGTAAAAACTAAATCTCTGGTTTATGCCAAACTTAGAGGTTTGATATGCGGCCACTCACCTCGGACTGGCTATTATTTCAATCGACACACGCAAAATATGAGTCATCTGCAAATCTAAGTACCTTAAAGAAATCAAGTGCCTCAGGAATAAGATGGTACCACCGCATCACGAACGACGCTATACGCCGGCGCACCCTGCGCAGGCCCTGCCTTCCACCATTATGAAGAGGAGATGGATATGGCTGGAACTTGTATTAAGGATGCCGAATGACAGTTGGCCTAGGAGAGCGCTGTTCTTTCTCCCATCAGTACCACTAGTATAAGTTTTCGATGATCGAATATCGAAACGATCATCGAAAGAGTTTCGAAAAATTTCCATACAAAAATGATCTAACGATTCGATCGTTTGATTTTCGAACACTATTATTTGCAGGCTAGTAAGCGCTAATTAGCGTGCAATTAGCTTTCGATTAAACTCGTACTAGCCTCACAGGTTCTAGAAGACGTGGAAGACCCTCTCATACCGTGTTCGTTTCCTTCAAGGCAGAGCTGAGGGAGATAGACATGGTGTGGGAAGAGGTCATAAGCATCGAAAGCTATGGAGAGCTCTTTTTGCCACTCTATGCATCAGTGAGGTTAAAAGGGAGATGAGAAGAAAAATAAGTCTTTTCGCGAGAGCTGCATCCTGATCTTCTTAGAATTCTGAAATGGGATAGTAGAGAGTTGTGACTTTCTTTTTGGCATCAAAGTACCAAGAAGATACAGCCAGATTAACCTTTAAATAAGGATAAAAAATGTCCAGTTTCATAGTTCATATAAAATAAGTGCAATAAAAATTGCGAATGACTTGAGTTTTGTGTGCAATGTGTTAACAACGAGTGCATTGCGCACCTGCATTAGATTGGGAAACAGTAGTTGTTAAATTTCTTCAAATAGAAGTGGTAAGTATATTTATACAGTAGGTAGGTACATTTAATGGTAGTAACTCTATTATTTTTTATAGCTCGCTAAAATTACTGCACCTGATTTATTAATAGGCTTTGTGATAGAAACTTAAGATAAAAAATGTATTCTGCAGAGATACACAGTCCTGATTTAATAGAGCCGATCTCGAGTTATAAGTGTTCGCACTAACCCGACTTTCTTTTATATTATAGATAGATGACTTCCGTGGTAATAAGAAATTGGATACAGAAAATGATAGGCATTCAAACCAAGTACGTACCTATTCAAGAAATAACAGATCTTTCAAGCATCTCCTAGCCGTTCCAATGTCACTAAAAGGCTTAACAGCTAACTCTTTACACAACAACTGCTGACATTTGATAGCAACCTTTGCAGAGGCTCAGCACGCAAGGTTTCAACAGTGTGATCCAGTCAGTACACGACTAGTAAGCAAGAAGTTAGCAACACCAGTTACTTCAATCAGATTACAAAATACCTATGCCCTGACCTGCATTTTACATATCAAAACAAATGAATGAAAAAGCTTCTACTTATTTATAAAATGAATTCATTTACACGGAGGTGTTGCGAAGAGCTGGAATTTTGGCCAGCATCAACAGAAGGAAATATCCTACCTGACGGGGCAAATAATTCGCAACACCAAATACGAATTATTGCTTCACCTGGTATAATGCAAGGGAAAATTGATGGAAGTCGAAGTGTGAGTAGACGGTATATGTCCTGACTAAGAAATATCAGGCAATGGACCGGAATCCAGCTGATGAAAAAACTATCACGGTTAACCCAGGACAAGCGTAGGGCCTAGGGCATAGTGGTAACCGACGGACGTCGGGGGGAACTGACATGATTTTTTTTTTTCATAATGTGTACCTATTGTGTTTTGTTGACTTGTTATTTTGGTGTAATTAGGTATATCATTGATATCGATCGATACAGATGCAACGAATATTCCTTAAAAGCGAGTATTTAAGAACCTACTTTAATTTTAAATTATTCGCTTGGATTGCTCAACATTCGGAGGAACACGTCCTTACCATTGAAAAAAAAAATATTTCAAGACAACCATTGACATTAAAAATATTGGTACGCAGATTTTTGATGAAATTCTTTTCGAGCTCATAAACAATTTTTTAATATTTTAAACGTATTTTTGTATAAATTACAATTTTGAAATCAATATCCATAGTAAGGACTACAGGACAACGTCTGTCGGGAAAGCTAGTTGTACATAATGGTGATTGAATAAGGATGGTAAAAAATAATGATTGGCATATTATAATATTATACGAGCCGTGATGAACATTATATCATTAAACACATACTAATAATGAAATGGGTATGTATACTTGCTTATATTACAATATTTTGGGCCATTTTCTTCGGACCGTGTGAACTTACACAGGTCTTATCTCATGATAGATTGAAGCATTTAACATTCACAAATTGTTGTAAATAAAGAGCCGATACAATACAGATAGACTAGCAGCAAAACCTGTCGGACAACTGGCGTAGAAAAAGGGTCATTATTATTTAAAAAAAAGGGCTCACCCAAAGTGAACAAAAATACACTTTCGATAAAGCAAAGTTTGTGTTGTGAAAGTGGAAATGGTCGGCACGGGGATTCGAATCCACGACCTTCAGACGCTGTAGTAAGTACGTACGAAAGACGTCGACTGATATCACTGGGCGAGCAACCACTTCGTAGTCTGTTCGTTCATTGTTTGATTGTCATATGCATACTTAAGTTATTTCATTCTAATTTTACTTCACCATCAGCCTTCAATCGTCCAGTATTGCACATAAATCTGCCTTACAGTCTTCCACGATTTCGTCTCTTGCCATTATACGTGCTATCGATTTCCGGCAAAAATCCTTACTGTCTTCAGACCACATCGGCTGTGACTTACCAGGGTTTCTATGACCAGTTCTTGGTCTCCACTCTAGGGTTTTCATTGTCTTAATTTTATATCACCACTTTGAAAACTGCGGAAAAAATAGAATTTTCTCCTCAGTTGTATGTAGGACATTATTTCCCGCGGAAACCTGTTGTTATTATCATAGAAACCATCGACTTAGAGACGAATAATATAAAAGTATGAAAAGTGTTTAAATGAAAATTCCTAGTTACGGACGAACTTACCAATAATAATTGTTGTATGTGATTAAAGAATTGAGTGAGTACATAGTAATGTGGAGCGATTTCGTAAAGGTGGACTAAATTTTAAGTTCTATGTAAACGAAACAGAAAAGTAACAGCATTAGTTACGTCAAAATTACAATACAATATTAGTACCGTACTGTATTACGATACGTTACCTATCTGTAGTATAGTACATCTAGCAGTGAATGTACGGCGATATGTCAAGAGAATTGGCTGTGTACTGTATGCAATAATAGGTGTTGGTAATAGTGGACTCAATACTGTTTGTAGAACAGTACCACTAGTATAAGTTTTCGATGATGGAATATCGAAACGATCATCGAAAGAGGTTCGAAAATTTTTCATACAAAAATGATCGAATGATTTGATCATTCGAATTTGATTTCAAAATAAGATTTTTCATTTTTCGTGTTTCAATTTATAAAAATGCAATGTTAACGAATTAGAAAAAAGCTTGAAAAAAAAAAAATAAAAAATTGCGTAACAATATTTTTGTCTATGGTTAGGTAGATAAGTATTACTAGATCAAGAGAACCTTGGGTATAAAGTATAGTGTTACAACTATAGTGTTAAAAAGCTGAATGGATGCACAGGCTGGATTTTCAGCAAATAAAATACCTACTTGTTTTAATACAAACAACACTTTAATATTGCTCCAAACATATTACAACATATGCATACAATAATATCCAAAAGGACGCTAACATGACCGTAGATAAAAAAATAATCGCAACTCCTACTCTTGTCATCTTCTTCTGCTTCCAATTTTTGCCACTACAATAGATTTTTCAGTTCATACAACTCACTTCTCTTATAAAAACCTATAGTGAAGCGCCTCAATAAAAACATTACGTAAATAGATACTCTGCAAATAGCCACCATTATCTTTTGGTGGTCTAATTTCACACAATGTCCCTCCTGTATTTGGGTACCGATCGGGCCGAGACAAAAGCGGCTTAAAACTGGGCGCCTTAGTTATGCAAATAAGCGACACCGTTCTCAGAGACAGACATACCTACTAACGTTGTAAGTGTAACCATGTTAGGTGTCAGTTTATCAAACCGACATTCTCGTATTCGACATTGGATTTTGTAACCAACGATATACTTAAAATAATTATTAGTAAGTACCTACTTAGTTATAACAGGTACCGAAAGAAGTATAAACATGTTCGCATAAGCTGACAATTTTGCATATTTGTGCTGAATTTACCGATTGTGCATATTACGGTGTACTTTATATAGAATACGCCAAAAATGTGTGCGCACCCATAACTCATAGTAATTCTTATCCGATTTGATTGAAATTTGGTAGAACGGTTAGCCCCTCGATGTAGATGAGTCAGTAAAATGTTGAGATCTGTACCTTCAGGGGAACCCTCTTAAAGTATCCAAAGAAAATTTCACTTGTTCTAGAAAAGGGGCTAAAAAAGAAAAAAAATTCTTCGATTTTCATAAAATTTGGTATACGGGTTGGTCTTATGCTCCTACACAAGCACGTAAAATTTGAGGTCCGTAACTTCAGTGGGTCCCCCTTAAAGTACTGATTAATATTGAATATTTAGTTCTAAAGCAGATAATAAAAAGCTCCAATAGTCGATATCATTTTAAAGTTTCTATAATAATTCCAAGGATAAATTCGTAAAATTATGAATTGTTATGCAAAGATATGTTTTACACGAAAAGGCTGTTATAACATACTATGAGTTCTGGGCTACCCTAGGTTAGCAGCTTTTTTTTACGTTGTAGCATATTTGGACTAAATTTACCGATTGTGCATATTCGGCTGTACCTACTCTACATTTTACACCGAATCTGAATCGAGAACTTGAAAAATCATAGCTTAAAATCCACTTTTCTTACATTTCCGAATAGGTACCTTAAGAAGCTATGGGCTGAATAAAATTATCGAATTTATGCAAAAAAATTAAATGACTCAAAGATTTTTTTTAATTAGGTAAGTACAATGCTGTTTAAAATAAATAATTAATTACTTTTTTTAAATTATACGTTAAATTTTATCACTTCTTTGACGATTTGATGCATATTTCAACAATTTTATAGGCTGCATATATATTAATACGGCACATACCTGCATTCACTGCAATGATTAAAAGACAACGCAGTAAATTTAAATCTGTTTTACCTCTAGAAGAAAAGAAATATACGGTAGAGATACTATTAGGTTAAATCTTAACCCAGATACGAACTTTTTTCTTATTAATTAACATAGTACGAAACAGTCGGTCAACAACTTAGACAGAGATTCGTTGAGGTTAAGATAAGAGATTTGCATAACTGCAAAAACTTCTAAAATTAAATTTTTCTCCGAATAAATTAGGATAATCTAGTTCTTATAGTAAACTTGAACATAATAATCTAGCTTTATTCAGTTGTTTCCGAGACTTGAGTAAGTTTAAGATGAACTAGTTCTAGAGTTTTAAGAGCTTTTTTACAACCCCTTTCCATTCGTATCGATAGCTTAACAAGTAGGTACATATTTATAGTAAAACTAGCTTTCCCGACAGACGTTGTCCTGTGTTCCTAACTGAATATTGAATTCGAATTTGTATAATGATGAACTTTTTAACCAATGTTATTTAGATCTATGCATCTGTTTCAACCCATATATTTTCCATCGTTGCCGTTTAGGCGTGATGCGATGACTTCGAGAAAAACTCGAGTCCATTTTTATATAAAAGATTTTCTTGTTCGATTATTATTGTTATAGACATGTGGCAGAAGTTTACAATAAATTAAATATTGGTAAAATTAACCTTACAGACCGAAAAAGTACCTAAATATTAAAATCGAATATTTTACAAAAATAAAACCCCGTACATATAGGTAAAGGAAGAAGGAAGTAAGCGAGCAACTGCTGCCTTGCCTTCTCTTCTGTAACAACTCCCTTCCCGCACTTAGATAATCTAAGGAACTTCTTGGTGGTTTCAATTCCAGAGGAACCAAAACATGTTTGAGCCTAAGTGAAATAGGTATTAAAACCCTAACAGGCTTATTCTTAACGGGTCACTGTAGACATAGGGAACACCTAAGGAAGCTGGGACTCGAAGATGATGGAACCTTTAGATTCTGCGAATAAGGGCAATAAACGGCGCCTGACAACTTCCTTACAGACTGCGATGCACAAGTTTATGTGAGAGCAAGAAGTTTTGGTTCACAACCGTAAAGTTCGTAATGCTGGACTTTCTTAAAGCGTCTGGGATTAGTGGGGAAGCTCTAATTGGGAGAAACACCATGGTCATGCAGAGGAAGCACAATAGACCACTACAGGTCGGAGCGCAAAACATCCCCTAAAAATAGCTATATTCAATTTGACATAATAATGTTCAAAAACGCTGATCGTTGAGTGCGGTAGATAGTAGAAAGGGCTGACAATAGCGTTAGTAAGTACAAACATGGAGACAATAATAATAATTATAAGAGTAAGATAAGATAAGAAAATGCTTAGAAAAGCGGAGAAACCTACAGTAATTATGATGCATTGGATTCAGCCTCGTCCGCCAATTTCTCCATCGTTCCACATAAGACAATGATAGAGCGCTGGCCGACTAGAGACAACAAGCTAGGCGAGGTGATCTGACTCGTCATACTTGGGACTAATATCGTTTTGTTCTGATAGATAATTGTGTCCGAGAAAGTGGCGTGCGGGGCACAAGTGCAGCATTTAAGACGTCGTAAGTATTCATAGTTTATTATAATTCTCAATAAAAATCAACAAATTCAATTATGGATTAAAATTTATACCCAAATTCACGTGTTTCATGAAGAAACATAACTCTCAGAGTAACAAAACTAGGTAATTGTGGAGTCTCTCTCTATACACTCCGGTTACTGGCATATTATCTACACACAAAATCTGTCACAAGATGGATTTCAAAATATTAAATGCGGATTTGACAAAGATTTGATTTAAGTACCTACCTAGTTGTTGAAACGCTGTTGGGCATTGATATAATGCAAATGCTAAAGCAAGTGGAGCGCTAGCATTAGTAAACATATCTAACTCATTCCTCACTCAAGTTGAGAGACAAAAAAGGTTGACACAGGATTGCTACTATTTCTGGGTTAAGCTTGAAAGAAATGTTACGAGATTTTGTGTGGCCTAAGCCAAAATTAATCTTAGATATGAAAGTCGGTCACGTCACGTCTTCTTCAGCTTCGCTCTAGCTTTTGTTTCGATAGTTCATCCGTCCCCCGCATCCGTCGCCTGAAGCTTTGCCTCCCTCAGGTTTCTTGTTATAATGGATATTCACATATACAGGGGTCTCTCTGGATCCTATTTCTATGTCCATTGTTTTCCATAACATGTTTTACTGTGGCATTCACATTACGCGTTCGTACCATGATTATGCGCAAAATAGGTTTGGCTCAAAATTTGGCGAAACGATCGCAATACCCATATTGGAATACACTCGACTCCACGATGTATTTTTTTTTAAGTTTGACGATATCATATTTAGGTTATTCTACGGTGATCGCGGAAGCGGGACGAAAATATTCAACGGAGAAACAAATCAGCTGTATAATTTAGTCAACGACAATATAATCTTTGACGTATTGCATATTATGTAGGGTTCCCCGGATGACGGAGAAGTGTTTCGAAAGCCACCACAGATCAAATCTAGGACGCACGCGCCGGTACATTGGATATACCGTGTCGGAGCACGCCGGTGACTGTTGGAAATAGACCAGCGGGTCAACCCGGTACTGCACCACTTTAAAGTAGGTTTCCAACCTCTTTTCCTGTTCGGTTTACTTATTTCAGTTGATGAAATTGAACGGAAACGAAGATTACACAACGGGTTTGAACGGTTGTGGAAAAACGATACTAATAAAAGTAGGATGGATACTTATACAATAAAAAGTGCTAGGTACTTTTTTATTTAATGAATCTGTGCTCAGTCAAAGTGAACATAAATACAGACTCTTTCACAGCAAACTACTTAAGGCTTGTGTTGTGAAAGAGGAAGATGGTCAGCACTTGGGCACTCGAAGAAGTACGAAAGCCGGTATCGAAACCGCCAGGCTCAACCACTTAGTTTTTCAAACAACTGCCAGACCCGCACTCATAATTACATGGCTCTGAATGTTGGACAACTTATAGAGCTATATAAAGCAGAAATGCATAAGCTGAGATGATCCACTAATGTGGCCTTAAATTTGAAAGATATAAATAGTTATATTTGTGGAAGCTTAGGGGGTAATGGAGAAAAATTGGGTAGAAAGTCAATTGCAATAGAGAGGACAGAAAAGAAGTGTCGGACGATCACAGCTGAGATGGCGAGACGATGTTGGGTGACCTAAAGACCGAAAGGGCATAGATAGGATAGAATAGGCTAGGGAAGAAGAAGGGCTGACAGATATCAAACCAAGGAGAGAAAGAGGGGGAAGAGTGACACTACATCAGCACGGACCAATCCGCTCCACAAAAAAGATCTGCACTTGCTGCAGTTAAGAGAGAAGAGGGCTGAATTAATTTTTTTTTTTCAAAAAGTTAGGAATACAGGCATTACGTGGTAGGAGGTCGTTAACATCCCCACTATAAATGAACAACAGTGGTAGCGACCTTAATGATTCACCAGTTGACTTCCAAGTGTGTCAAGAGGAGGGCGGCCCCCTATTTAGGGCAGATGGTTGTCTCTCTCTCTGGATATAATAACACTGGAATACTTGAAAGTACTCTTTGAGAGAAAAAATGTGGGGAATATAAACAGCGTTATTTTTCCGGCGAATTTCAAATTTTAGCATCGAAATGGTACTGATTTAATCTGAAAGGTACCTATACAATAATTTATTATTGATGAAATAAAAGGTGCACTAAGTTTAAATTGTTAGGCAACATAAATTTGTTTGTTTTAATCATTAAAGTGAACACAAATACACTTTTAACATACCTATTTCACAGAAAACAAAGCTTGTGTTGTGAAAGCGGAAGACAGTTGGCACCGGTTCGAAAGTCGGTGACTGAATTGCTACGCTACCAAACACTTCTTGTTTATTTCTATTTTTGTTTATTTTTCAGAAACTTATTTCTAGAGAAAACTGGTTGGACGAATTCTAGAGTCACAGCAGATATCATCACCCCAGAATTTACGTAATGCGGTGGTTTAACAAGTTAAAAAAATACATTTTTATTATTATTTTTACTAATTTTATTTTATTCCTAAAATGTATGAATAGACATGATATACAAAATAAGTAATAGTACTAATACAACAAAAATATGCTGAGCAATGGCGGAGCTATTATAGGCTTAACGCCAATCTCTTACATCCAATCACCTACAGAAAAGAAATAAAAAATAAAAAAAAACAACAAAAATGGCTAGGCCAGAAGTGAGAAAGGTTCTATGAGAAACGTTACGTCGATGTAAGAAGCAAAACAGAAGGTCTGAAAAAAATGAGGAGCTCCGTTCTCTTTTCTTACCACATGTATAAAAAAACGGAAGGGAATTATTACCGGAGAGTTGTTCGGTTTCAACCATGCCACACTAGGTAGACCCATTCTACCCAACTTGAGTTTCGATCATCCATTGAGTTCAATTTAGATCAACGGTTACAAGTAAGACATTAAACTAAGCAGGTACCATTTAAAATATCTCGGTGTTCCAAGGAATAGATTCATTGGATCGGACAACATCTAGCGTGTTGAGTGTGCGGGACCTAACTTGCCTAGGTTTGCCCTATTTAGATGACCCCGATCGCCCTCCATCATAACTAGAGGTACGTAATTTTCGCAAATAAAATATTAAAAATTCGCATTTAAAAAAAATACAAAAGCAATATTTCGCATTTATTCGCATAAACTTACATTAAAAAATCAATAATTAAATATAGTATTTTAAATATTTAATTAAAAGCTGCTAAGGAAGAAAATGTAGAAGTATCTACGTTTTCTTCTTTTCGGTCATGTATAACTATGTTGTAGATACTAAAATATCTCTCAGCATCTACACTGTTGACTGGACTGAAGAAGCTTTGAATAGCTGCCTTTGCAAAGCTAGGGTAGCAGCATTTTGTTGCTACTAAAATCTGTAGGTATGACATCGACAGGAGTTTCTTGGTTAATCACGTCAAGTAGTGGTCTATGAAAACGAGTATATCCATCCATATCTAAGATCATTCTGTAGCATTTCTTTGAAAAATTGTATTTTTGAGATTTCTACGTACTTCCGTGCCTACACCATTTACGTTCATAGATAATGTAGGTACGGTTGCTGCTATTAATGGAGAAAATAATTTGCCAATGTGCTGGTAGGCTTGCTCATGGTAACAGGCGGTCGTTTTGACGAGTTACTTGATGGTTTCGCTTTAAAAAATAATAATTATCGATATTTCGCTGAAATTGACTAAAAATTAAAAAATCGCATTTATAGCACATATTGGCAAATTTCGCCTTTATTCGCATCTATTTCGTAAATACGAAAATTACGTACCCCTAATCATAACCTACTCGGCAACAGAAAGACCGCGGTGTCGCGGGTGATTTCAATAAAACCAGAAGGAGTCGGTCGGTTGCGCAATAAGGGCCGATTGCGTAATTACCGTGCGAAGGTCTCAGAAAAATACCAGATGGTCTCCTTTAAGTAAAAAAAATAGAGCTGATGCTTTGCGACACCACAATCAATGTGTTTCCAATGTGGATAAAATGTATAAATCAAAATTATTTCGCACTCATTGTCTGATGTTTTGAATACTTAGATAAGCTTTCAATTATTCTATGATTTCTCACTAGGGTGCATTTAAACCAAACTAACATTGAGCCAGAGCTGGGAGTAGGTAAAGGTATATTGACTGGTATTCTCAAATTCACGTTCCAACTCAACGCAAGAACTCTTGCTTAGAACTTAATCGGTTGCCAGTAGTTACGTAACTAATGTATTGGATAAAACATTTTCAGAATACAGAAATGTCAAAAGTCCCAATAAAATTGGATACGACGCAACTCAATCGTCCGTTTTTCATTTCAGAATAGCCGTCATTGTCTTGATCGTTGATATGGAAACTAATCTGTCATCGCCCATTAATAAGTTCTAGCTTGTATACCTACATGGTGTCCAATATCAACCATAAAAGGAAGTATGCTCTATTGCTCTATGTTCGTTTGGTGTAACATAGAGCCAGTATAACCCTTGCTCGCAACGTAAAAAAAAAGACAAGGAGAAATGTCAATGTAGATACGACATTGTGAATGCGAATAATTTGAGATTTAATGAAGGAAAAAAAGTTGAAACAATAAAACAAGCGGACAGACTGCAAAGCCTTCAGAAACCGCAGGTCGCGGGCTGACCAAGGTCCCTTGTGAAATTAAACCTAAAGTAAGTATTATAAAAATATTAATAGAGTCGCGCGACCGTAATCTATAATGAACTACAAGCCATAAAACGGTTTTTATGCTTAAGTTCTAGCGAGGGCTGCAACAAAACAATGGTTCTTTCATTAACTATTATTATTACCTAATACATATTGCTTTTTAATAATGGTGTTTGTTCGAAATGACATTTTAGGTAACACGAATGTTTATGAATAAAAATATGTGCTGAAAATTTAAGTGTAGCTACTACTTAATTGAAAAACATTGCATTTTCCATAAAATTGTTCAAAAATAAGATATTTACCTTCAACCGTTTGATTAACTTTATCATGTTCAATTTCAGGGGAGTTTGCACTTTACTCGATGACTCCATTTGATCATCTTTTTGAAAGATTTTGTTTTTCTTGCAATGAGAAAATTTGGCAATCAATCTCAGTTTCCTTTTGGATCACACTAATTCCATGACCTTTTTATGTGAATGTAACTGTATTATTTTTTATGTTATCTATGGTTAATAATACCTAATTGTCTTATTATGTTCAGTCAAAACACCCAATAATAATTGTGTTTATTGATTGTCTTATTACCACTTTGTATGATGTTATATGTACCTATGGTTATGTGTTACGTTTTTTATCGTTAATTTGAAGGATTTGTTGTTTTTATTTTTAATTTTCGTGATATAATAGTATCTATACCTAAATATCAAATCAAATCAATCAATCAAAACTCCCTTGGAACTCCACTCAGGAGCATAGGGAGGAAACAAGAGCTCTCCATTGCGCTCGATCTTGCGCAATGCTTATGACCTCCTTCCACACCATGTCCAACTCCCTGAGCTCTGCCTCGAAGGAACGGAACAAGGTATGAGAGGGTCTTCCACGTCTTCGAGACCCAGATGGGACGAAAAACAGCCCTCTCCTCGGTCGACTGTCATTCGACATCCTCAACATATGTCCCAGTCATGCCCATCTCCTCTCCGTAATGGTGGAAGTGATGGGCCTAGGTCTTTTATTCGTTTGGTATATAAACGCGCCCTGAGAGAGTAAAATACGAACCAAAAATACTTCTAACGAATAAACATTCATATATGCACGAAGAATTTCGGTATATTCTTGCTGAGAGATAACTGGGATATTTTATCATTTGCGAGATGGTTAATGTGATCTTTACCACGAGCCACATACCCGAGATATTAGGCTCAGTAGGGCGACGCACAGGCGCCGAATTTAGACGCTCCAAGATGATACCATTCCTTACTATAACTCGACACTCCACGATGACGGCACGCATAACATAAAAGTTGATACACGACTCGACACAAAAAATATAATATAATTTATCCAATCGGGTGAGAGGCAACCGCAACTAGTTTCTGGGAATTCCTTATTAAAGATATAATGCTCTGAAAACAATATCTTGGACAACAGGGATAACGTCTGAAAACCTCCATTGGTGTCGGTTTTTCCTTTTACGTTGTATGAACTTTGCAAATTCCTTTTCAAGCCAAGCATACCTACTTCTTTCGCTTCTTCCACCGACATAAAGTTTCTCATACAACCTCTCCTATTTCTCTTGCTTCTGACCTGGCCTTCCTTGAGAACGGAATCGATGTGATCGATCCGCGTCATTCTCGGTCGGCCCCGCTTTCTTACACCTTTCCTTTCAGTTCTGTTCGCATCCATTCTTTCCACATGGCCAAACCATCTCAACTTATTGACTAAATCGTTGGTTTTAGCATCCACGCATCCCTTAATATTCCAAACACCCTTTATGACACGACATGGTAGGTGGCGAGCTTCACCGCTGATATAAAAATAGGATTGGTTTAATGTGAATCGATCAAAATACCGTTATAATTGCTTTGGCATTCAAAAGTTCAGCGACATAATGTTCAAGACTAAGCGAAGAAAGCTTCTCACAACGTAGAGAGATGTGCAGAGAGATCGGAGTGGGTAGGTATTGCTGCAGCAGTTATAGTTGCGTCAACGGAGACAGCGGATAAGACAGTGGGTCTATTCAGATTAACAACTGCGTGATTATTGCTTTCACAAACAATTTTACAATCGTGAAATTGATATTGTGAAAATTCATTGTTTCGCACGGCAGTCAGGCGGCCCAGCCGAGTGCGCGGCTCGGCGATTGAAAGAAACTTTCGAAAACACAACGACTAACGAGAGTATATGAACCGCGATGTTTCCACATTCACTCGCTGCGTTGGAGCGCATTCGATTTGCATACTGCCTACACCAACTAACTGCAAAGTTAATACGAAGAGGTTAGGTTGAGTGTTCAATTGACACACAAGACAGGTGACTGGATTGATCCAGGATCGAGGGGAACACTCACCGATGATAGCTGATAGCCAACATTTGATAGGAGTGGTTAAAGTACATGTACAAGCAAAGAAAAGAAAACGAACCCGTATTGGTAAAATAGTGATCAAATCAATGGAAAAATAAAAACAATAATACAAGGTGAAAATGTTGGAATGCAGTCAAATGGTCGACAATAAGAGATACATGGACGATTGCCTACAAGAAGGAAGAATAATGGTTAAACGTTGCCGAGGATGCAAGGGTTTTATCCAAGAATTGAAAACGCGGGCGCGAAAAAAAGAATGTACTTAGTATAGTTGAGTATAGTGGAAAAAAACACGTCTGTAAATTTGGTGAGTTTGAAAAACACCTCCCCATTTCCTATTAATGCAGTTAACAAAACTAGGAAATAACGAAAAAAATAGATGCTTAAAATCTAGAATGAGCTTAACTACTTTGCGACATTTAGAAGGTTATACTATTTGCTTATTTTGAACATTATTTTTACTTTTCTCGTATGCTTATTTTAAATGTCGATTCGGAAAATGCACTTCACAATATGTGCGCATTATTTTAGCGCACGTTCCGTTGAATATATACATATTTATATTAACTACTGTAATTCGGTGGTTATTTTTTTTATAGATTAAAAAGAATTTCGAGAGAGAAATAAGATTATAAAAACAATAATTTGATAAAACGATTAAAACAGTGTTAGGTATAAAATAAAATTTGGTTAACAATAAAGAAAGAAAAAAAACATGCATAACAAAAATGTCTAAGTGTGAAAAAGTTGTAAAATTACCTACACCCAAGATTAAGAAAATCTATGAATGAAATCAATATCACGACCTCTAACACCAGTGATACTAATAGCGATGAATCAAAAGAATAGGATATCCATGTCATGGTAATACCTAGCTACCTATGTCTGCAACTCAACAATATAATCATAATAAATAATATGTAGCTAGATTAGTAAAGTGTTGAGAACGCATTCTCTTGAAGGAAAGCGATTCAAACAATGACTAAAGGTTTACCTACAACTTATTAACTACTAATGAAGTGAATGTCAAAGAAATTGTTTGTATATACATGAAGGTATTAAAACTATCAAATTTATCTAATATATTCACTATACAGTTATGTAATTATTTTTGTGTTAATACATGGTGGTTTTAAACTTGAGAAAAATTGAATAATTGAGAGGAAAATTGAAAAAAAAGAACAACAATTTCGTTTTCCCATACACGGTGCTCCCAACAGTTTAAGTAGTAATGATAGATCTTCATACTAAAATTTCAATAAGAGAGATCCATCAGAGATATAGTAAAACAAGAAAGGAATGAGCCGAGTACCTACTGCTAAATATTTTTTTTACCTAGAGAAGTGGGCATTTATATATTCAAACAAACCAATGAATGGGAGATATCTAAGAAAAATAATGATACAATACCCCCTTAAATTGTAGACCCATAAAATTTCAGTAACAATCTTCGATATTTCAATGCTCGAGTTTCAAACACTTCTTTGCCCGACACTTTTTTTCCCGGTTTAACCAGGGTCAGGCCTCCTTGTGCATAAGCGCCAGGATCTTTCTCTCGATTGAGGACCACCAAATTGCCTTTCTCTCCTTCTCGGTTTTGTGGGTATACTTACGTCTCATGACATGACCATACCACCTCAGTCTGGACTCCTTTATTTTATCCGGTTTAGGAGCCGCCTTAAATGATCCTCTGATATGTTAGTTATGAACTCTATCCAAACGCATTACACCACCTGCCCAGCGCAAAATTTTCATTTCGAAGTGTTGTTCGTGTTTTTTGGTTTTTGTCCAGCACACTGCTCCATATAGCGTTGCAGGTCTTATCGCGGTTTTGTATATTTTTTTAGCTTTTGCTTGAGATTCAAGATTAGTCGTGTGTATACGTATTGCTCTTGGTCTTTCGATATACCTACTTCTTTTACGTCTCCGTTTGTGGAAAGCCTTTAAAGTCGAGAAGTCAAAGCAATATTGGATACATGGAGGAGGAATATTCGTGTTACCATTTGGAAGCTAGTGCAAGACTTAAGGACAAGACAAGGCAGCAATAAAACATGCAGCTGTCGAGATAATTCAATTGATGGAAGCAATTCAATTACGTAAAAATAACAGAAGGAAGATTGCATCAAACACAATGCGGCGATGGACAGAGGACGGGCGGGAGGAATCACAAGTGGCCGTCGGTAGTCGGACAACCCAACTAAGGAGGTTACCACTGCACCTTGCGCGGAGGCGGTCTAACGAATCCACTGAACGTGAGTGGGGTTAGGAGGATGTTGGACTCACTCTAATGTAACACTCGAGCAAATAAAAAATATATTAAACAAAACATTATTAAAAACCGCGATTTATGAGATCCATCTAATTTGAGACAAAATGCTTAGTATTTCTACTATTTATAATTTATTATTGTAGGCGCCAAAATGAATAATGTATGTACTCGAATATGACTCGCTTGCGCCGGTGAGATATTTGTTCGAATTTTGAAAAGCCAGCAGAGCTTATCAATCATAAGATATCTCTTAAAATAAGACTACCGTCCGATATTCGCATAACTGAAAAACTCAGTTCAATTAAAAAAAGAAGTACCTACACAGATTTAAAAAAAATCTGCCAAAACCAAATGTATTTCTTGACATCACACTCCTGAAGGAAACTTAGAGATGCAAAAAATGATCTCCTACTCTGAACTACGCTCATACAAGTACACTAGAAGAAAAGGAACACAAGGGAGTGTTATTTATCAAGAGCAAATTAAAATCTAGGGCTCTCTCCTTATAAGTGAACCATCTCGTTTGACACAAAACTGTCCGATGTGATTATAATGGAGAACTGTGTGCAGCGGCGTGCGGAAGTTTAGTGGATTACAAAATTCAGGTAAGCTGGCCCGGCATCAGCCATATTTTGTATTAGTAGGGGTTCTCTATACGCGAAAACCAAGATTATTTTAAATAAAATTTCCAAAACTAATCTTCATTTATTTTTTTATAAATGCACTTGGTGTTGTTTACTTATGTTATAAACAATGTTCTCGATTAGTCGGTCAAATCATGACAATTTTCATCGTGTCGGAGAATCAAATCGCTTTTCCCCAGCAGGAACTTCTGTCTTACCCCTAGAAAAAATCCCCCACGCCAAACCTGATGCTGTAGGTAATTATCGCTAAGAGGTCTACCACATGGTCCACATGAGACAATTAGGGACTATTTTAGTACCCAAAAGTATATTTTATTTTATATTTCGATGACAAAAAGGTCGGCTTCCCAATATCCACAAGAACTCTTAAGATGGAGAAACAGCTAGTGATAAACCTATTAAATCAAATCAAAAGATAAGATGTTCTATTAAATCAAATCAAAATAAGGAAGGAGTACAAATTCGGAAAGTAAGCTAGCCATTTTGGTTTGTGTAGATCGCACGTCACTGAGTCAACAAAAAAAATTGTAAGTAAGAGAGTTTCGTAATAAGTTTTAACCGAAGCAGATAACCATAACCCAAATCCGACAAAACGCCGCGGTAAAAGTGCGCGATATGATGTGAGCGCTGTGTAGCAGCACTACTTCTGCTATAAACAGTGCCGTATGGTGCCGCGTGGTGTGGACATACCTACATATTATAGTGGCGCTGTCATGTGTGGCGAGCGGCCCGATGCATTATTAATACGTACAATAAAAAGTGGGCATTTAGCATAATTTCATTACATTGAGCACAATGTCATCGCGGTGCACTACGAAAATTAGGTTAACATATACTGGTACCTGCCTACACGCGAGATGGCGCGACCATCACATCACTCAATCAAATCAAAGTATTTACATAAAGTACGAGCGGCCGGCGTAACCAGCGAGCATGTGATACTTCAACTCACGTTTTTATGAGAAATATAAACAACGGAATCCTCTTCCACTGATTTCTGGAGTTCTGAAGTTTCTTGATCCACGCTTTCCCCGAGCGAGACAATTTTTCGTGGACGACCCACTGTTATTTTTTCATAATATTGTCTATGGGTACGAACACGTAGAAAGCCGTTGCCGACCCCCGCCGACCGGCTCAAAGATTGTTGCCTATGGTTTCAATGCATTTAAATGGGCATGCCGGAAAGCGGGTTCCTGCTTTTTCTGTGGGTATCCCCATTCAAATGCATAGTAACATTCTTATAATTAATTCAAAATTCCGGGAGCCACTTCAACTTTACAGCACCGGAATGCAAGTTTTTTTATATTTTTGTAGTATCAACTTCCATAATTTCCTTCTTTTTTTTACATGATCTACTGACAGGAGACTGAAGGGGGCATTTACACATTTTCAGCCTCGCCTACGCTTTCATTTATTTATTTTCTTGCATGGATTTTAAAATTGTTTGAATATTTTTTATTGGTGTGCTTAAAAATCTAATAATTTTTAATAATATCTTGTTTTGTATATTTTTGACGATTCCAAGTGCCTGCAAGGGCCTAGGGATGAAAATAAAAATAAGTTAACCATAATAGAAAATTAATTGTCCAAGAAGAGCGCCGTTGTTCCTACCATAGGTTGCCAAGACGAAGAAGACCCTGTTTTTTCGTCCTCCGTATCAAGACAATATCGTCGCCTTAATTCGAATACACCGTATAAGTCAATTTTTTTCATATTTTCGATATCGTTGTATTCTTATTCTCAGTACTCTTATACATCTGTTTCACTGCCTGAATATCAAATTTGATAAGTGAAAGAGAGACAAAACTATATCCTTCGAATACACCGTATCTCAGAAGAGGAATTTTCTCCGCGAATAGAGCGTAAGTCACCAGTTTTACTTGCGGCGAGCTGTCGAGCGGGTGTGTTAGTGCAGATTCCATTAATTTTTATTTGTTTTATAAAACCTGTGCCTTTGTGGTAAGTGTTATTCATTAATTAAAAATAAGTACAATCATTTCTTTATTTTTAATTTCAATAATTGATCGTTTTGATATAAAAATATCTACATTAAACTTTAACTTTGATTTACGCGGTCTTGCACGCAGTGATGTCGTGTGCAGTATTTGAGATACGTTGTATTAGAATCAAAAAGTACGATATAATTTTAAAGTAAAATTTACAATGTCCTATCTAAAACAAATAATTTTCTAAATTCCTATCTAATTATGAATGTTTGTTTTTTATTTATCTTGTTATTTATTTTCATACTTACTCTGTACCAAAATTAAATCACATAGGTACTATTACGTTAGTTGCACTAAAGCAAAAAGCAGTTTCATTCAACGTGTGGTATTACTCTAATGATGTTTTATTTATTTATTTTATTATAGAAAAGTAGTAGTAATGGAGTTCAATGACGATGAAATTAGTACATATAGTATTTTACATGCGTTAGAAGAGAGTCAAGCGCAATACGGGTCATCTTTTACAATAATTCCTGGGAAAGGAAAGGCTAGTGAAACTACAGGTGTTGACTACGATCGCAAAAAAATTTCTGTCTTGGAAGATATTGTCATTTACCCACCTGAAAATATACTTAGCGATGTCACCAATTCCAGTTTTTTACCATACAATTTACCAAGAAGGGATGATGAGCCGGAAAATAGAAATACGTACAAATTAACTGTGTTGCAGAACATCCCTACTGTCCATTCTCAAACACCCTCTTCGGACGTTCATACTGTTAACCATTCGCATTCATTCGTAGAAACAGAAAATGCCCCAATAGCTGACAATTCAAACACAGAAGTTATGTCTCCGAGCCATCAGATAACCCAAACAGGTATTAAAAATAAATCTGAAAGACGACGTCGCGCCCAACCTGACGAATGGGAAAAAAACCTAACTAAAATAAAAAGGATGAAAGGAGAAAAATATATTGGTTATTCTAGATGTGCTCAAACGAAAAAGATTACCAAGGGAGTTGAACGAAATGAGAGAATAATGAAGAGCTCATGTGATTCCACCTTTTGTCAAAAATCTAAAAAAAGATTCTGTTCTTCTTTTTCTGAAACAGATAGGGAGGCTCTATTCAAAATTTTTTGGAATGAACTAGATTGGGAGGGAAAAAAACAGTTTGTCAATTCCCTCTTAGATAAAGTTGAGCCAAAGCAGAGGAAAGTAGATATATCCACATCAAGACGGGGCGAATCCTTGCTCTATCATTTAAAGCTCAATGAAGAGAGGAAACAAGTTTGCAAAAAAATGTTTCTCAACACATTAGGTCTGAATGAAACAATGTTGTATGAATGGTTGAAGAATGTTAAGCAGGGGATAACACTTTCTAAAAGCACCAAAAACAAGGATCAGAGAGGGAAAAGAAGTTCCACATCCATACCACAAAAAAACGGTCAAAAAAGTCAATCAGAGCACCTAACATCATTTTTCGATTCATTACCCAAATTACCGTCTCATTATTGTCGAAGTACTTCAAATAAATTTTACTTAGAGCCAATTTACAAAAGTAAAAGTCACCTCTATGAGGTTTATAAATCAAATTGCAACACTCAAAATATTAAGCCAGTGTCTAACTGCTTATTTTTTAGAAAATTTGATGATCTGAATTTGTCTCTCTATATGACGAAAAAAGATAAATGTGACACTTGCTGTGCGTTTGAAACAAAAAATATAAACGAAGAGGAATACAATAAGCACATTCAAAGAAAAATTTTGGCAAGGGAAGAAAAGAGTGCGGACAAGCAACTTGCCATGGAAGGCAAAATAACCTGCCTTACAATGGATGTGCAAAGTGTAAAAATTTGTCCTAAGCTTAATGCAAGTGCTTTGTACTACAAAACTAAATTGTGCTGCCATAACTTCACTATCTACAATTTAGCTAGTCATGAGGTGGTATGTTATTGGTGGAACGAATGCGAAGGAGAATTACGAGCCTCCAACTTCGTTTCGTGTTTAATCGATTTTATCGAAGAAAATGTTCCAAAAAACATGCCATTGGTAATTTACAGCGATGGTTGTAATTACCAAAATAGGAACGTAGTTATGAGCAATGCTCTGTTGGAATTCGCAATGAAAAACAAAATGAAGATCACTCAAAAGTATCTGGAGAAAGGTCATACCCAAATGGAGTGCGACTCAGTACACTCAGTAATAGAAAGAAAATTAAAAAACACAGATATTTATTTGCCACATGAGTACGCTAAACTAACCAAGGAAGCTAAGACAAAAGAGCCGAAATATGCAGCAAAATATCTGTCATTCGATTTTTTCAAGGATTTTACAAAAAATCATAGGTATCCATCTATACGACCCGGAAAAAAAAGTGGGGATGCAACGGTAACTCAACTGAGGGAGATTTACTACAACCCGACCGGAATCATTCAATTCAAATTGGGATTTGATGGAGAACTGCAAGAGTTACCAATACGTCCCAAATCTGCCAATGTCGGCACAATTCCAGGACCCTTGTACGTAAACCAACTGCCATTAAAAGAAAGCAAATGGAATGATCTCCAAGCTTTAAAAGCTGTGTTGCCTCAGGATTGTCACGCATTTTATGAAAAATTACCTAAAATGTAAACAATAGAGCTTTGACTTGAAGAATTTTGTTACCTATGTATATTTTCATATTAACTTTAAACACATTTATTTGGTTCAAATTGTATTAATTTTATTTATTATTCTTAAAGGATCATACTTAATTTAGTAATAAATAGCTATAAACATTCCATAAAATATTGTTTTCTTTCAAAAGCTAATACCCCGTAAGTCAAGATCAAAGCCCGTCTAATACACCGTAAGTCAATTATCTCATTAATTAATTGAAATAACTAAAATATTGATAGCTTATCTAATACTCTGTTAAAATTCTTAAATACTTTCCCAAATAACATTTAATCGCCTAACTAAGTTGAAAAAGTTATAAAGATTTTTGTGCCTCCTGTAAACTTAGGTTACAGTGACTTACGGTATATTAGAATTAAGGCGACGATATGGTGTGTTCATAGAGAGGCAATAAACACATGGTAGGTAGAATGTATTTATTGCCTCTCGATTCATCTAAGTGGGTCAAAAGGGGGGAATGCTTGAAAGGTGAGAGAAACGGTGATAGAATGAGCAGTCTGGCTGATCTATAAAATTACTAGCATGTAGGACGAAACGAAATCCACATTAAGTCATTTCCTTATTTAATAAAAGACATAGCCTATTGGAGTACCTAGGACCTAGACCCTGTTTAGAGTTTTGGATGGACCACGTGGACGACAACAGGATGAAGATCCACAGCAGACACCAAACTGACATCACCATACGGAAGACCCCAGAACAGATTGCCAGCAGGAGTATCACTTTCAAAATGAAGTATGGGAGATAATGATTTTGTTTGGTTACTGGGCGTGGATTTGAGGAAAGTGAATGATCGACAGACAGACCGAAGTGTACTTGACACATTACTGTCAGCGCGGCTAGGAAAAATGAATAAATACAAAGGCATCCAGAGTGACAAGGCCGCGCAGTGTCAAACCGTCCGCTGTGGAGGTTGAGATCGGCCGACCACACTGTCACGTGTGACTGGAAGAGAATAGTTACATAGGTATATCGTAGGTAGATTGAAATATTCGCATTGACCACATACGAAGATACATTGTTACACCGTGAGATAAGGATAATTATTCATCTTTTCGACCGTAACTACTTGGTGAACATATTTTGGAACTTATTTTAATAATACACATAGACGTGACTGAACAAGATTGACGTGGGTCAATCATATCGGAGTCGTCTTAAAGGAGGGCCAAGTCAGGAGTAAAAGAAATAGGAGACAACGTTATGCTGTTGAATTTGGTTGCTCTCTTGTTCTCAACAATTTCCAACTTTTATCTCTATTTTTCATTTTATTATTAAATTTCTACTTGTTGCATACATGAGATTTTTCGACATGTTGAACATGTTGAGAATTCTCATGATTAAGAGTTTCGGAGACAAACATTACCACCTAATGGCGAACGTTGTTAACGTAAAGTGATCACACTAAGCCAGCCTTCGAAATAACAGTAGAAGACGGTCGTAAGCCCGTAGTGGTTTGTTCCATTTAAAAATCGAACATTAGTAATGAATTGTTAGAGTCATTAGTTGTTATTTTTTCTTTAAGATCTAGTCCTGAAAAGGTCACAAGAATCTAAACATAATTAGAACGTTGTGCACCAACAAAGCCAATAGGCAATAAATATGAGACAGTAACAAAAATGGATATAGTCATATCCTGGCGCCAAATACATGACAGCAGTCGCAGTCTTTAAATTTGGTTGCTCTCTTGTTCTCAACAATTTCCAACTTTTATCTCTATTTTTCATTTTATTGTTAAATTTCTACTTGTTGCATACATGAGATTTTTCGACATGTTGAACATGTTGAGAATTCTCATGATTAAGAGTTTCGGAGACAAACATTACCACCTAATGGCGAACGTTGTTAACGTAAAGTGATCACACTAAGCCAGCCTTCGAAATAACAGTAGAAGACGGTCGTAAGCCCGTAGTGGTTTGTTCCATTTAAAAATCGAACATTAGTAATGAATTGTTAGAGTCATTAGTTGTTATTTTTTCTTGAAGAGAAAGAGGTCTGTCTGGATAAGAATGAATGGAAGTCCGTACTCTCTGCCTACCCACTCCGGGATACGGCGTGATGGATGATAAAAAGTCCCTTTGTTTTATCTATTCAGTCCCTTTGTGTACCTATCTATATTAAATTTAAATATTTTATTTAGCTACACAATTTATTTTTAATAAAAATTGAATAAATAAATGATGAGTAGAATCATACTGACCTTATAATAAATTAACAAATTGTGGGCGAACTGGCTCACCTGGGCACATCGTAACTTTAATGCAACAAACTTCTAACAGCATTTTTTTATGTTCAATAGCGAAAATATAAAAAATCTAAATTATAGGAATATTTTTGTTTAACTTGAGACTTAACGTTCTAAAAGCAGTTTTATTTATTTACTCAATTTTTTTTAAGAAGGTACCAAAGCCGATTTGCTTGAAAAAATTGTGGCCAAAGAACGTATGCTATAGGTAACTGTTAAAAATTATTATCAACACAAGAATTGCTTTCTGAGAAAGATGTCAAAAGTGTAATTGCATTAATTTTGGGTTTGGGCTGAGTCCTAGTACCTGCATGACCAAAGCCTAGACACAAAAAGTCTCCGAGTTTGAAACGAAGTGAATCAGGAAATTTTGGGTATAAGATGGTACTACCGCATCACGAGAGACGCTATACACCGCCGTATCCAGTGTAGGCCCGTCACTTCTACCATTATGTACAAAAATATGGACTTGTTTGGGACGTGTTAAGGATGCCGAATGACAGTTGGCCGTGAAGAGCGCTGATCTTCCTCCTATTAGGGCACCAACGATAAGGAAGAGCCTTTCACGCCGTGTTTCGCTCCTTCAAAGCAGAGCTGAGGAATTTGGACATGGTGAGGGATGAGGTCGTTGGAGGGCTCCTGTTGCCTCCTTATGCCCCTAAATGGAGTCACAAAAGGAGCAGGTTATGCTATGTTGGTTAAGCCCATATTCATTAAAAAATAAATTTAAAAAAATTGAGTTATAACTTACAGGGTTCAAGTTGGCGATACGTTAAGGATCATATTTGTATAGAGTTGTAAATCATACGTGATAATAATTAATATGACATTACCTTTATTCTGACAAACAATAATCAAACATATTAGTATGATATTTATCCACCTTCAACGGTTGAGAGTTATTACATTACAATACTACCTATTGAGAAATAATACCGTGTGACACAGATGCGAAGAGAACGCGCTGGTTCGCCTAGATTTATCAATGAGATGTAGTAGGTGCAAACCTACTACATCTCATTGATAATATTATCTTCGATCTTCGTCGGTGGATCTTCAGATCGCATTGGTGACTATGATAGTTTAGATGAGGTATTAAAATTATAATTCTCCGCCAAGTGGTAAAACTCTTCGCATGTCCCCTCATGGAGACAACACGCACGCACCAAGACACGGTGACAGCGAGTAACAGTGGTATACAGATGGCCGAGTATTGGGGTTCACGCATATGATGATGTCCGGATCCGGAAAGTAAGAAAGGTATTAATCAGAAAGTTAAAAGAGGAATCTCACAGTATAGAATAATACTAGAATACGTGTCGGTCACTCATACAACTGGAATAAATATAAATTAATTACGTAACTATAATATTATTCTCAAATAAAATTCAAAACCTGAATATTGGAGAGACGTAAGTATTGTGAATTGTGATGATAAGTTTTGGATATTGGTTAATTCCTTTATTCCTACCAGCATTTTTTTTGCTGTCTGGGAGTGTCTATTTATCATGTACGATATTAAGTTTAAAGTAAGTAGAAAGTTTTATCATTTTTCTCAGATTTGCAAACCTCATCTCATATACACATCTGAAAAACAGGAAAATCGAGCCTCTTCCACATACTTTCTCTCTTATTTGTATTAATTATTTCTTGTAAAATTGTGATAAACGTGAGTGGAAAAAGCTAAATAATAAATAGGTAAGTTTTGAAGTGTGTTATGGTATTTTTTTGTATACAAATATGAATTTTTATATGTCACTAATTTCTACAAACCAAAATGCGTTGAAATTTGTCGATAGAGTCGAAACAGACAGTCTTCGAAAATAGCGCTAGGTAACGCATAAAATTAGTGCTCTTACAGAGCAGTGACCGATATGCTATCATAAATTCACCTGTTATTTACGAGTCAGTAACAAAGCGAGCGATTGAGAGAAACAATGTTAAACATTTCAGTAGAAGAGGGAAGACTTAAGATTGATATTGCGCCGGCCATTTCGTGAGAGGTGCAGAAATCTGATGGACGAAGGAAATCCTAGGGTGGACAGTGGACACACAGAGACAGAACAGAAAACCTTGGTAGATCATAACTCAGGTGGTCTGATGACATAATAAGGATAGCGGCTGGAATTCAATGACATATAGAGAGCATACGAGAGCGCGCAGTAGAAGAATAAATAAAGCGCCAAATACATGACAGCAGTCGCAGTCTTTAAATTTGGTTGCTCTCTTGCACTCAATAATTTCCAACTTTTATCTCTGTTTTTCTTTAATTATTATCTATTACTTATTATCTACTTGTTGCATACATGAGATTTTTCGACATGTTGAACATGTTGATAATTCTCATGATTGGGAGTTTCGGAGACATTACCACCTAATGGTGAACGTTGTTAACGTAAAGTGATCACACTAAGCCAGCCTTCGAAATAACAGTAGAAGACGGTCGTAAGTCCGTAGTGGTTTGTTCCATTTAAAAATCGAACATTAGTAATGAATTGTTAGAGTCATTAGTTGTTATTTTTTCGAATAAAATATAAAGGTTTGTGCATACTGTTTAATATTTAAAATAATTAATTATTAAGATCTGGCGAAGGTATTCTGATTTCTGAGGTGACTCGGATAATTAACCGTTTAATTTTTCCTCCAAAAAGTACGTTTTTATGGCGGCAACAACCTCGAAACCGTCGGAGCGCCAACTCAATCTCAAAACTAGTTTGAAAAGTTGCAGTTCGCCCATGAACATTGTTCCTTATTATATCAACTGAATAGTGAATACGCACGACACATCCTTCGCGAAGTAGACGGGGGGAAGGGCTCCACTAGTAATAATACCTACCTACCTAGATAAAATACTTAGTTTCCTTAATCGCAGTAAGCATAGGTATTTACACCACGAACATGCCTTTTGTTTGTACATGACCATCAATATAATGGTTCAAGACGAAATGAACGCTGTTTATACTCCGTAATGGGTGTTTACAGTAGTTTTCTATAAAAACCGTGTCCAGACGCAAATTATTTCAGAACCTTCAAAGGTTCATAAAAATTTGCATCAAAAAGAGACATTTTTGGTCAAAAATAGTTTGACAAATCGGTGTTTCGATCTGAAGCAAAATCGAAGACTTTTAAGTAAAAGCAGAGTGCAGCCAATGTCACCAGTCAACCTCGCCCACCTAATATGTTTTGAAGTATTTTTTTTTTTTTCGAAAAAATTGGAGACGAGAGCATTGAATAAAACCATCTACCGCTCGAGTGTTACAGAAGTTTGGAAATTACTTTTTTTTTTTTACTTAGATTAATTATATAAAGCCATCAAGGCGAGACTCCGTCATCGCAATAAGTATATAGATATTTTTTAAACAGCCAAAACTTATTAAATGAATTTTTGTGCATTTAACGTGTTCCGTTCCTTCAGAGCAGAGCTGAGCTGAGAGAGTTGGACATGGTGTGGGAGGAGGTCATAAGCATTGCGCAGGATCGCACGCACTTGTTGCCTCCCTGTGTTCCTGAGTTGAGTTCAAAGGGAGTTTTTATTTGGATGAGCTCGTAAGAGCTCGATCACAAACTGTTGGATTAAAATATCAAGAACCTAAAAGTGGCTATACAAGACAAACGACCCAGGATGAATTGGGACAGGGCGAACAAGAAGTAAGATTTAGTACAGTATGTATTCAAGAGATGTTAACGAGTTTAATCGTTGATCCACTTTCCAATCGATCGGGAACAGGCAATGGAGCGAGTAATTATGGAAATTATCTTGTTGAGTACTGGTAAAATTTGGGTGAATAGGACACACGACACAATGGCACGTACTGGTCACAACAGACGACATAATGGGATTAGGGTGACGCTACGTCACTGCAGTATCTGGTACGAATCAATCATCAACACGACATACCTAATTAGGTTGCAAACATGATATTCAACATCATACCAAGATGATATGAACAATTATACCTATATTACATTACTAGCTTATGCCCGTCTTGCTTTACGTTTTTGATTCCGATTGTCAGGCTTGATCGGTAATATTATAACAAATCAATCTCCAATTATTTAATTACATTTTCATACGGTAATACCAAGATTCCATTCAACGTTTACATGAGTAATTTTGTTTCCAAAAGATGGCTTACTGTCTTTTTGAGAAATTTGTATGAAGATCCTAAAAAAATAGAGTTTTTTAAATAGCTCTAAATATATTAAAGTTAATGCAGCAAATTGTATTTAAGAACCTTCTCCGGCATTTTGCACGGCTCTGCGCAGATTCATATCTGACGTAGCATTTGTATTTTGAGCGTGATGTTCACATATACGATAGAAAGCAGACAAACATTTCTGAAATATTATGTAGATTATGCGGTAACACCCATCGAGACCGTAGGAGAATAATTATAGATCTTGGTCACAAAATGATGTTGGGCAAAGAAAAACAAACAGCAGATACGGTTTGGTAAGTTAGGTCACATACTTAAAAGCCCCCGAATCCCCATCAATTTAAATACCCGCGTGCTACCGGTTCTCGCTTTATGGGTCGCTGAGACAATAATTATTACATCAACTGTAAAAAGTGCAGGGTTGTCCAGAGAGCGATAGAACGTGCTATGCTGGGATGCAGTCTCAGAGGTAGAATTCGGAATGACACTATGTATTATGACCAGAACAGGGGTATTGAACATTGTCGAAAGAGTTGCCACAATAAAAAGGTGCTGGGCCAGTCGTATTTCCCGCAGCATAAACGGCAAATGGACGAAAATATGAAGGAACCAAAAGCGGAATTGGTAACAAAAAAGTCATTTTTTTAAATCGATTTTTATTTCTAATGATTTTTGAAAAAAATTGAAAAGGATAAATGGGTACATACCTATATAAATAAAACTATCACAGAAAATGTGTAGGTACATGCGACGTTTAATCGGACACAGGCTGTTTCGTACTAAAGGGGTGGGTGACAAAGCAGCGTCCTCACCCATAGGAAAATTTCAGATGTATCGTTACTAGTACGTAGTACATAAAAATATAATTCAATTTTTTTACCATCACGCCGTTGTCCTGTACGGGGTAGGCCGAGAGAACGGACCTCCACTATTTTCTATCCAAGCACACTTCTTTCGCTTCTTCCACCGACATAGCATTTCTCATAAAACCTCTCCTATTTTTGAGAACGATGTGTTCGATCAATGTCATTCTCGGTCGGTCACGTTTTCTTACGCCTTTCCTTTCAGTCTTATGAATTATCTTTGTCATTCTATTTGAATCCGTCCTTTCCACATGCCCAAACCATCTCAACTTACTAACTTTCATCTTTGACACAACGCTTACTTCCATACCGCATTCCTTCCTAATATTTTAATTACTTTTTATATCCCCCAAAGTTTTCCCACATAAGTATTCTTCGTAGAGATTTCATCTCTACTGCATTTATCGTCCATGTCCACGTTTCACACCCATGCATCATTGATGGTACAGTATGCATTCAATGTTAAACAAGTGAATTTATTTACTTTACACAATTGTACAGATACTTTTGTTGTTGTTATCATTGACATAATACATATATGTATGTGTGTATAAGTGTATTGCGACATTACATAGATTAGATGTGGGTCCCAAAAGTGGAATATAAAGAGGCCCAGGCTGGTGTGACCCCGATACGACCCCTTTAGCGACGCGACGCCCTCTGGTGACCCGGTTATCCGGCTCTCAATACAATCCACCTCAACGTGCTCGCTACTCGCTGCACACCGACAGCACCAGTCACCACTCTCCTACATTATTTATTTTTTATCGGCCGGCGTTCGTTGTTACTCCATTATTTATTTACAAGAGGAGGTCCCTGACTTCAGATACATAGTCAGTGGCTCGTCAAAAAAAATATCTCGCCTACTGGTGAAACATCACCTATTATATATACAAGTGTGAAATTAATTTATGACTAACTAGCTTTCTCCACAGACATTGTCCTGTGTTCCTAACTATGAATATTGAATTCGAATTTATAGTAATCTTATATATAAAAATGGAGAGCTATTTCGCGTTGTCATCGGATGGCGCCTAAACGACTGGACCGATTTCGCTAATTCTTTTTTTGTCGTGTAGGCTTTTATCAGGAGAGTGTCCTTTTAGAACAAAAAAATTAAGAAAAATGCATGGGAAATTAGAAAATTTAAGAAAACTATAAAAATGGAGATTTATTTCCCGATATCATCGCATCACGCCAAAACGGTTGGACCGATTTCGCTAATTCTTTTTTTGTCGAGTAGGCTTTTATCGGGAGAAGGTTGATTTGGAAGAAAAATTTAAGAAAAATGCATGGAAAATTAGAAAATTTAAGAACACTATAAAAATGGAGAACTATTTGCCGATGTCATCGCATTGCGCCTAAACGGCTGGAACGATTTCGCTAATTTTTTTTTTGGCGTGTAGGCTCTTATCGGGAGAAGGTTGATTTAGAAGAAAAAAATTAAGAAAAATTCATGGAATATTAGGAAATTTAAGAAAACTATAACAATGGTGAGCTATTTCCCGATGTCATCACATCACGCATTAAATGTGCTTTTTATTTATTTCCATTGTTTTGAAAGAGAAGATTTAAGAACGCAATGTTGTGTGAAAGTGAATGTCGAGAACTTGGAAGTATGTCTATTTAGGTAATTTAGTTAGAAGAGATGCAAGGTGTGAAAAAGAGATTGAAAGAAGAAAATTGGCTGGGAGAAGGGTTGGCGGTGCACTTAGACCTCTGAAATCGACAGTTGATGTATTTATTTATTTATTTCATAAAAAAAAACACAACAGCATATACAAATAACATGATAATAAATTTAAAATACAAGAGAAATAAGGCCAATTACAGTGTTTTCATAATAATAAAGTATAAGGTATTAAATACATAGACACCCACACGTGTAGAGTATAGAACAGAAGTCAAGAGAGAGAAGAAGAGACAGAAAAAGAAGAAGGAAGAGTGGTGAATGTACAATGCAATCCTGATACTATCCATGATTTATGGGAGTAATGGGAGTGAAACTTGGACATGGACGAAAAATTTGGAAGTTGGAATAAATGCTGTGGAAATGAGATCACTGCGTAGGATATGCGGAAAGAGACTTATTGATAAGGTGAGGAATGAGAATATTAGAAAGGAATGTGGAGTGGATGTAAGCGTAGTGACTAGAATGAAAGTGAATAAAGAAAGAAGGTTTAGGCATGTAAAGAAAATGAACGAAGAGAGAATGACTAAAAGGATATATAATTCTGAAAGAATAGGTGCACGCAGACGAGGCCGACCTCGAATGACATCGTCCAACCATATCAGTGCCGTCTTACAGGAGGGCCAAGTCAGGAGCAAAAGGAATAGAAGAGCATGTATGCGGAATGTTATGCGTTTGGAGGACGCGAATGAGTTTCGATTGGAGAGAATGGTAGTCCATACTCTCTGCCTACGCTCTTCGGGAATCAGCATGATCGGTAAAATAAGTATTTACACCTCAATGCGTATTTTGAATCGGTACGGAGAAGTTCCTTATCGTACTTTGATTAATCAATCAATATTATTTTAACTGAGCAAAATAATTATTGAAATATCGAATATAATGACATACCTACCTAAATACTTTTTTTTTTACATATTAACATCAAATCAATCAAAATTAAAACTCCCTTTGAACTCCACTCAGGAGCAAAGTGAGGCAATATATTGCCTCTTGGAGAGCTCTTATAAGAGCTCTCCATTGCACTCGATCTTGCGCAATGATTACCTCTTCCCACATCATATTAACATAGGTTATATATTTTTGATGTAAAAATAAACTCAGACCCGATGAATGCAGCGTGGTATGCAGGTTTTGCTAATGCCAGTAAATAGTCATTCATGTTAAATAACTAAAATACAAATTTGAGCTCTGTTGCATAAAACCTAGAGTACCCATATTATTTATTTCGATACGAAGTTCGACGGGTCAGCTAGTATTATGATAAATTAAATAACTTTTAAGCAATGTAATTTAGATCGATGCATCTGTTTCAAACCATATAGGTACAGTATTTTCCATCGCACCAACTGACAGTTTCTGTCAAACTTTAATTTAACTTCAATTTTTCAAATTTGGAATAAAAATTATATTGTTAAAAGTACTAAGAAAGTAACCAACATAAAGTTTTCTTAAATTTTATAATGTTTTTGCGCAACACTAAAGAAAAACTTTCCATTTCTTTCGCGACACGAGCTATGCTTTTTGTACAAAATAGTCGGCACCAGTCCACGTTGAAACTGCTATAGGAATAGGAAATCAACTTACAATATTATTTAGTATTACTAAATTAATACATTATATACGTGCACCTAGAGACACTAAAACAAATTATTCAAAATACAAAGACCATTTTTTTAATAATAATTGTAAAGAAATCGCAATAATGGAAGGACAGTTGTTGTATCTATTAATTTATTAGAGACGCCGACAGAATACTGAACAACACAAACGAAAAAATTATAAAACAAAAAAATAGAATCTCCAATGCTCCAATAACAGGTGGGTATCTCCCGTATAGCATTTTAACATAGTTAGGTAGGTGCAATCAACGTCTTCTGAGCATTCAAATTAAAACCAGAAAAAACATTGGACTGCGTAATTAAAACAAATTTAAAAAAGGTATAAACAGGTAGAAAAAAATGAACTAAAAATATATCTAGAACAAACAAGAAAATTAACTCGAACGTGAATACAAATCGAATGTTCGGCCCATCGTTTTTAATAAACAGTTTATAATAGAAACTTTGAGAAACAGCGAACCATAACCTTGGTACCTACTAACTAAAGTAAGAAATTCCACATAATTAGATGTTGTTTTTCGTTTACATCTGCTTTAAATAAAAATACCTACTGTAATCTACGATTTTCAATATTTTTTTCAAAATTTATTTGAACAAGGAAAGAAGAGAATCGACATGTCGTAAATAAATAAGTAGTTCTGAAAACATTAAAAATATTGTAAAATTATCACAGTCACCGCCATCTATTGAAGAAAATCAAAAACATTACGTGTTCAAGCAGACAACGGATCTAAAATTCAACTTGCATCTTGTAAATTGAATCACATTAGCAATAAGAATTTGTAACTTATCTATTTCAATTACAATTGTATACTTTGTTTATGAATTTATGTTTGGTTTGACAACTCATGTGTCTTTGTATGTGTATGTATTTTTTGTATGTATATAGAAAAAGCAACTTCAATTAAAATGTTATTTGTAATAGGTTGGTTGGAAGAAATTGCCCCAGGCAATAAGCCCGCCAATTTTGGTTTGTTATTTTTGTATATTCATGCCAATAAAGTGTTTATTATTATTATTTCAAATCATTTATTCATTAAATCACAATATATCATATGAAGTATACATCATTGTAAAAAAAAATTAATAAAAATAAATTAAAATTAAATACAATGCTATATACTAATTATTATTATTATTATTATATATTTTTGTACCTAGTTTAAAAACTTATAATGATGACTAACCAAATGATAATAATACTGAACAAGCAGTAAAAAGATTCAGTCGTCATTTATTATCTTTAGATGTTTTATCTTTAGCCAAATAAACAATAACAATAATTATTACTTCGACTCTATTCTTGGTTTTTTTTGTGCAAATCTTAATAAGATGCTGTTCTTGAATTGCACCATTAGGTATAATTATTTTCATGAGAACATTCTAGATTTCTAATCAAAAAGTCAATATGCACAATGTATGTGAATTGCTAGTGTTTTCATGTTGCATTTTAATTAAATTATGCACACAGCTTGGACCAACTTTAAGGGTCGTTCAAGTATTATATAAAGTGATATTTTCGAGATTATTGACCCCCTCCCCTCCCCAATGAAACGCGCCGTAACATTTTTGGTCCCACTATCGCCTCTTTCCATAAAACCCATGTGACTATTAATTATATCAAAAAATCACAATTATTATGCAATTTGAGCTAGGTACTAGCAAGTCACTTATATTCCTTTGTTCAAATCCCCTCCAATTGCAAATTAGATTTTTTTTTGCATAATTATTATTCATCTTATGTAAAATTATCAGAGTGGCTTTCTACCCCTAAATTTCGTGGTTTTCGTGGTTATTCCTGCACATTTTCTGCGACTTCTATAATTTACAAAAAATAAGCGTGTACTTACACTGTACTTGTTATAATAATATAATGTTGTTTGACTTGTGTGATATTTTGTTAGCAATTTTTAACTAAATTTGTTTATATTAATTACTATATTTATTGCATTTAATTTTCTCTTAAATAGGTATATTAATGATATTTTCTACAAATTGAGTGTTTTCCAGTGGCTTCTAGGTTAAATTTCTGAATATCTAGGATTTTTCATTCTGCGTAGGTACTATAAATTATGTCATAATTTTATCACAGTCATCCTTTTTATGATTTAATTTTATATTTAATAATTTAATAACATTTTCTTTGGTTAGTATAGAAACTACATAAATATACTTCATATTTCATATTCAAATTTATAGCTGTATGCCAGCTGATCAAAAGCATAAAGAATGACGAATTCGTTCCTGAATTCAGTGTAGGTCCAAGATTGTGTAACACTGGGAGAATAAAATTACCTAGGCGACAAACAACAACTGGGCAGAAATATTATATAACACAGGGCATAAAGTGGTATAATGAGCTCTTGCCAGATTTCAAGTATGACGGAGAAGATTTCGTCGCCTACAAGAATGTTTTCCAATAACTGAAAGTTGCGTTTTTAATTTACATTGAAAAAAAAAATTTTTTTTTTCTTTTTCTCTTTTTTTACATACCGGTTTTGTGTTTTTTATTACTATTTTTATAATATGTGTAAGAACCTTTTTTTTGGTTTAATGTTTTTATTTTTATTTCTTTTATTTTATTCTTTATTTTTTACATTTGTCAATATGCATGAGGAGGATTTTCCTCCTTTTTCCATTTCTGCCTTATATTAGCTTGTATGTTCATTGTTTGCAGATATTACCGCAAGGTATGTTTTGCCTTTGTATACAAGTATTTGTGTTTTTTTTTTTTTTACTCTGTTCATCACCTAAGATTATATAATATTGTCATATGAACTCCTCCCCGAAGCACGAGTTTTACTCATTTTCGGGGAGAATTTCAATACTTAATACCGATTTTGTCTTAATTTTTTATTTTGTATTATATTATACTCAGGTAATTATCAATAAAGGAATTATATTATATTATTATTATTATTTCTAAAATATTCCATTACATGCTTCAATTTTGATTGTTTTCCCAGTTTGTGTTTCATTAAGAAAAAGAAAAGAAAAACAGTAATGTATTTATTTACCTTGGATTGTTTATGGTAACCAAGAAAAACCGTTAACCGTTTCACACAAGCGTCTTTTCGCTTTAGAAACCGGGTCTATATTGATTTAATAAAATAAGAAAAAATATGAAAAATTGAAATAATTTCGGTTAAATGTGTAGAATAACCTCTGCCTAAAATTATATGCAAACTTGTCAGAATCTCCTTTTTTCTAAGTTTGTATCCGAGTCAAAAAATTCCAAAAGATGGCAACACTGCAAATGTGACAATATTCTTAATACCTACATAACTAATTTATCATTACAAAAGTTTTAATCAGAATTAAAAACTCCATTATCAAATGTTTTGAGAACTGTAAAAGAGATGTATTAAATTTTTAAACTTATTATATTGTGGTAGTTTTATTCTAAACTGTTAGGATCCATCTGAAATGGACAACTACTAAGTATTTTTTTGCTACCACCAATCCTAAAGACTAACACAAAAAAACTGGGGTTGGAGTCAAGTGATATAAAATGGCCGCCAACGGGATTGTTTAGTAAAAAAAAAAACGATTTTTACTATAACCGGTCGTTTTAAAGACGGACTGTGCATAGTGGAAGAAAACATGAGACACATTTTTTTTTTCAAGTTTAAATCTTATTTGAACACAAAGTAAGGGATGAAAAATAAAATTAGATAAAACCAATTTTTAACCAGCTTGGTATAAACACAATGTCCTGTTTGTTTTCATACATCATTATTTAAGAGGTGTAGGGATTGTAAATTAAAATTTGACATACATATTATCTTATATACTATAAATTGGCTTGAAAAATATCAGTCCTGAAGGTAAATTAATGTTTGTAATCAGCACTTTTTCAACACCATTTCCCATGGTTGACTCATCCAGCATGAAATATTGGACCAATTTCGCAAATTATGTTGATGTGTTTGGAGAAGTTTTTTATGAAAGAAAGTTATTAAAAAAAATGGGTAATCTTTTTACTGCTTTTGACAGTATAAACTTTTCTTTGGTATTTGACGTGACCGTCAGTTGAAAGTTAGTGTTGGTGCAACTGTCAGAATATGCCCTGTTAAAGGTTTAAAACATATGCACCACTCTGAATTATAATGATTAAATAGGAAATGTATTTATCATTAAACCAATTCGAATTCAACATTCATAGTAAAACAGGATGTCTGTTGCGAAAACTAGTAATACCTAATACAAAATGAATAAATTATTCCATAAATGAAATAGCATCATTTTATTTAAATAGACTTTATTCACCATTATTAACAGATTTTTTTAAAACTTTAAAGTAGGTAGATATCACATTATCGGTTTGCTATTTTTTTTTGTTTGTTTTTAACCCATCCGCATCACAATCGGTACGTAGTACCGACCGAGAGAAATGTGCCGAAATTCACAATCGGTACGTGGTACCGACCTAGATCCGCTTACGAATATTGCCATTTTACTACCTGCTACTGCCATCTATGCAAAAACTAGAATAATGTTATTGTAGATAAGATTCAAACCTTTTTATTCGAATATTTTACTACTTAGAGTTTTATACAAAAATATCGCATACACGCCGCTGAAGAAGGGATAGATATTTTACCTGCGCGGTTTGTATGGCCGCCATCTTTGTTATTGATGTTTTGTTTGCGTGCGTGCTGTGTTATTTATGTTATTTTTATCACGTTTTTGTTATTTTGAAATTGTATGATATAAACTAAAATGTAATTTAACATTTGTTGAAGAACTGCAGTGAAGATTATGATATGAGATCCGTTTCCTGTGATGATATTTTCTCATCTAATCGTTTGGGAGAGTTAAATCAATATTGGTAAAGAAGATTTACTCCCAAAAAAACACAAAAAATAAAATCACAAAACAAAAAAAAAAAGATTTACTCCAATAATGAATATTTTTTCTACTTGACTTCCAATTTTTATAAAGATTCTCCAACCAATAACTTTGTTTTGACAAAATTTAAAATGAACATCTAGTGTGACATTTGGTGAGTACATTTTAAATGGGATTTTAGTGCATAGATTTCTCCAAACAAATGAGATGCGTATGGGTTAAACAGTGGTTGTTACTTTTTTGAAAAAAAAAGTTTGGTTATGTCACATCTAAATATGAATTAAGACAATGGATAGCAAAAAACCTCTGGTAAAGGTTGAAAATTACTGCGAAGAAAGGGAATGCTTTTTTTTTATCAAAATAAAATGTCAGGACAAACCTAATTTATGTGGGTAGGAAAAAGTTAACTGATTTTGAATCTTGGTTTTTTTATTTACAGTGCGTAAATAGAGTTAAATCAAATAAACTATAAGAGTAAATACATTTGAATACGAACTTTGAAATGAAGAAAAAGTCAAAGGATGTGACAACTCCATGTAGGTAGACATAACATTTGATAAACTTATTATTTGAAGGGATTGCACGAATATACAGATTATCTTTATCGAATATATTTAGCGAAGAATCTCACACGTGGTATTGGAATAAGTTTTTATTATCAATAAAATACTATTACTAAAACAATAATTCATAGAAATGTCAAGGACAAAAATGAATTTTGTTTAGGTTAGTTATCAAAAAAATTAATTACCTATCAGCATGTGATTCGGCTTGAAAAATGCCCAGATGTCCTCTCACTACACAATATATCAACATTTAACACTAAACAAATAACTAATTATATCATTGAACCATTGTAATATTCAACAAAATCACAAAATCCTGCCTCACTATTCAGCCACAAGTCACATAGAAAATAATATGGAAATATTTTTTTCGAGTTTTGTCGATGTTGCCATATAATACACAGATGATTTCAGTTTGACATTTCTGAAATATAAATTATATTTCTTCAACAAAATAATTAATCACTATACTCTCTTTAGCTCAGGATTAGCAAGAACTCTTCACTGTTATAAAAATAATACCGTTTTTTAGTATGGGAGATGTATTAATTTAATGTACGTATGTATGTACTTAATCTTCTATTATGTTTTTTTATTGGAAGTGCCTCTAGAGCCGTAGCCGGAAACATCAAAAATTTGGTACGGCGTCCGTAGATCTCCATAGACAATATTTTATCATAGATAACTAAAAATTGACACTTGTTTAGCCGACGATTGACATTGACAGATGATATTAAATTGTCGCTGAGCACGGATTTGATTATTAATATTGTTGAACAATAATGTAGGTAATTGTATAACAAAATTACAACTATCAGCAATAGTAACAATAGAATACTTATTAATGTAGATGTTTTTATTTTTTAGAAGTATGGTTGCCACAATATAACATTTTAGAAGTTAAAACGTAAAAAAAATATTTGGTAATTATTGAGTTCGCGGGCTGATACGATGATGATGGTCATGATCCTCAGAATTGAGGGACCGATGAAGATGAGGATGAATCTCAATTGCTCTTGAGCTTCTTATTCAATACGTGGAGGAAATTTAAGTAGCTGCTGCCACAATGCATTAAAATAAGCTTGCAAGGATGCATGGTTATTACAGTTGTCACAGTAAAGAATTGTCCACATTTTTACTATGAAGGTGGATGGAAGCGGGACAATCTGTGACAAAATATTTCTTGTGGAGTTTTCACTTTTTGAGTGGTATTTCTTGCCACCTCTTATACAACTTAATGTTGCATAATAGTATTTTAAAGACTCCTTAGCATCTTTTTCTGTATGATGCCACTTTATTTGATTTTCAATACTCCTTGCGTCTATTAAATATTTATCAGCCAAAACATTTGGGAAATCTTTGTATCACCAACTTTCATTTTTGAATAATTGATTAATATTAACACTTCACTATCAACCATGCAAAATTGCCAAGTATTGAGGCATAAATTTGGGATTCCTAGAATTAGGTAATCCGCCATATTTTTGATATTTTACATAATATAAACGGCTTTCGGTTTTAAACACAAATTCATTTCACGTATTCAAAAAAATATCACTAAAAAAATTATTAAAAAAAGTCACAAAGAAATAAAATTAAAAATTTGTAAAAAAAGACTAAGCTTTATGTAAAGACATGCAAATAAAAATTCAAATTTTGAATAATATAGATGTTTAATTATTATTTCCGGATACTAATAGTATCCCATGTATCCCCAATGAGATTCGCACGAAAATTCAAACTGTCCTTTGGTACTAATACGAAATTCGCGCCAATTCACGCTTTGACATTAACTGTCATTTGAGTGTTACCATAGTATGAACTGTAATAATATGGCAACTCACAAATCTACGGACGCGGGTACGGGATCCGGCTACGGCTCTAGAGGCACTTACTTTTTTATTTTGTATATAGAAGCTTTGTAAGTATTTAATGTATTACATACTTAAAAGACTTTAAGATATTAATACATATTACATATAAAGATTTCTCATGAAAATTATTTTCTTAAAATGTCATGAAATAAAATATATTTTCAATAACATTGCATATTTTTTACACTTAGTATAGATTTTACTTTGATATCTATAGAGAAGATGTTGCTTTAATCCAAAGTTGGGAAGTTTACGATTTTCGTAATAATAATTTATTCGTCCTTTTATTTAATTTCATCGACTTTTACTGCTACGTTAGTAATTTTTTACTCTAAAAATTTATAAAATAGATTTTTTTACTTAAAACCAAAAATATGTACATTTTTTTCTATCGACATAGTAGCATAACCGTAGGTAAAGCGCGATATTATTGTATGCATTTATGTATCAAACTGTTATGTTTAATAATAATATTATTTTATAATTCGATATAAAAAATATTAACATAAACCATAGATTTTTATATATAACTACCGGTAATTGTATAGAATTCTGTGACATAAACGTAGAAAAGAAAAAAGTTTTTACTTATTGGCCGTATTAAAAAAATGTTGTATGCAGTGTGAGACAAATGAGTAGCATAACCGTAGTCGCTAATAAACACGGATGAACAGAAATTTTTTGAAATTTGAAAAGTGAGTGGCGGTTGTCATTGTATTTTAGGTCCATAGAGAGTATATGTGTTCTGTGTTTAGGTCACTCCTTGAATTGATTCGATTTCGCGATTTTTCTGTCTCCAATAGTTATTATGGATCCTTGGAGTTTCATTGCCCCTTCATCAGGCAATATAATAAGTTCAATCAATGGTGAAGACTTTACCGACGATTATTTTAAAACCGATCATGAGAGCGTCAGAAAAAGTGAAGTAGAGGTATGTTTGAAATTATTACATCTTTCAAATTAACTCTTGGTAATCCATGCTGTTAATTTTTAATTGTCTCAATCGACGCAGCTAGCAATAGGGGAAAATTTGGTTTCACAATCACTTATAACTTTTATATAATTTCTAACTTGTTACATACCTACTAATATGGAGTATCATAAAACATTGAAACTCGACTTTGCATGTTATTTTGACAAAGGCTGTTCCAATTTTATCATTAGTTTTTGCCGATGATGATTATCAAGGATCATAAATCATTTTGCTTTGTGAAAAGAACGATTTTTTAATTAGTTGCATGACTTGCTTATTTTTAAAGATTTGCAGAAGTATTATGGTATAACTATGCTATTGTATTATCTTCATTTCATTTAAATTGAGATTTCTTAGAAGTGATAATTTGGCATCACTTTTCATCTGTGTTTTTAGTATACTATTGGGGCATTCTAAAATTCACAATGAGTTTTGGAATGGTGTGATTATTTTGCATACTGTATTTGTAGTTTAAAAACTTGGGTGATAATATTGATTAGAGATGAAACAGATAGCAGTTTTGCCAGATACCGGATAAACGGCCAGCTAAGCAGCCGAATACCAGATAACCGGCCGCCGGATATCCGGCGTCTGTTTATGGTTGGTTGGTGCATCCATATGGGATCATAAGCTCGCCAATTTTGGTTTATTATTTTACCAATAAAGTGTTTGTTATTATTATTATTATCATTGTTGTAAAAAATATCAACCGCATTAGTCAGTCTGAATTAGTGTTGTGTAAGAATATTTTTTTTTCTATGATTAGAGCCTTTAGATTTTTAACTTTAACCTTCAGAACCAAGGTCGTAGCCAGGATAGCATTAGTGCAGAGGTTCCCAATCTGTTTGGGTTTACGGCTACCTTAATATCCAATCAAATCCAAACTCCCTTTACGCTCCACTTAGGGGCATAGAGAGGCAACAAGACCTCTCCATTGCGCTCGATCTTGCATAATGTTTATGACCTCCTCACACACCATGTCCAGATTCCTCAGCGGAACACCCTCTCGGTATCAGAGGGCCTTCCTTGTGTTCGGGACCCTGATGGGAGGAAGAACAGCGCTCCCCTTAAAATATCAGTGGTTTTTTTCAAAATTTATTAAATTCGCTGAATGCTAAAGAAATCTTTAGTAGAGCCCGGGATGTGCGTGAATTAGCGTGGGTACAACACATGGATTACGCTTACATAGGCGGCGTACCAATTGGACTGACTCCGTTGCCGGAACGTTAATGTTCCAATAATCGCGGAATCTATTTGCATCTTCCAGCAGGATGATATATGACGAAACATATTTTTATTAATCTTTCCATATTTACGGAGAAAAAAAAAAAAAAAAAATAATCAGTATTCATTCTCCATAATTTACCCTTATTGCAGTATGTTTACTTATCAATTTTCTAAGTTGTAGAATTTTTCTTGTGATTACAAGGTGTATTTCTTAAGTGATACTAAATAAGTCAATTAATTAAATAATCCAAACATATCTTTTTTACTAACCGGTATCCGGCCGGATAGGTGCTAGTTATCCGGTATTCGGTGGGATAGCATTTACACAGTCGGATAGGCCGGATATCCGTTTCATCCCTAATATTGATTTTAAACAACTCAATCCTGCTGATTGGTTTACAGCAAAGTATTTTATTGCAATTTTTATGAAAAACACCGTGAAATGGGTGGCGCAACTTTGGACTCTCACTTTGCATTTCACAGAAGTGGAAACTATTTTAATTTGCAACTCGTACCTACCTGGAATTTTGACTTGCTACTTAACAATGTGTAAACGACCCTTTATGCGTTCATCAATAGATAATTAATTGTATATGGTGCAGCAAGACACAGTTTTAAATAAATTATCGCACGTTGGTGATAATATGTTTTGTAATGAAATTTTGTGTCCGATAAATAAATTGATTAGAAAGTTTAATAAAAAGATGACTGAGATTTTTTTAATGGAGAAACTGTTGTACTGCATGCTGTATGTGCACTCCCATAACATAGACTAGCTTTTTAACCACAACTAGTCGAGCGATCAAATGTCTAATTTACATTAAAAACAGTGAAAGATATAAATAGACCACTAAAACATCTTATGTGAAACTTTGAGAAGAGTTGGTAATAATCCAGTATGTTGTGTTTGTAGGGTCACCAGCCAGAAACAAAGAGTGCTCCTCAAGTTAAAATCAAACAGGAGATCATGTCCCCACCAGCACAGAGTGAGGTTGTGTATGAAGTGGCTGGTGAAACACCTCCTAGACCAGTAGAAATCAAACAGGAGAAAGTTACTCCCGTCAATGAAGAGGAAGAGGAGTTTAAAAGAAAACAGAGAAGAAGAAGGTCCATGTCGGTGTGCGCCGTCATGGAGGAAATCAATACAGTCTCCCATCTGACTGACATCTCTCATGGCATACAGAAAATCCATCTCTCCACGCTGAATGAAAGTAATCAAAAACACAAGAAAAACCCAGATTTATCCACAAAATCAATGAAGTCAATGTCCAGTGCGTCTTCTCAAATTAGTTTAGTCACACAAACCACAAAGTTTGTATCAATGGCAGAAGCTATTTATCATCTGCAAAAGGACACCCCTGAGAGGTTCCACTCATACTCTAAAAGCAAGGAAACAAGAACCATGTGTAACGCTGCTAAAAACTTCCAACGAAAGTTCCCCTGCATACCACAGTCTCCCGCATTGGTATCTAAAACTAGAAATAGGAATGTTAAAATACTCTCTCAAAAAGAAATTGAGGATATGGAATATGAAGAAGTCAAAAAGTTTAAAATCAAAGCAAATCCTGTTCCAAAAGCTGTGATGTTCGGAACTTCCAACTTCCCTCTTGTGGAGAGGAGGGCTCCCACCAAGCCAGTGCCATTTAATTTAACACAAATCAGGAAGAAGCCTCCTCCCCCAGAGAAGAAGTTTGTGTTTTCTGCAAAGCCAGTGCCTAAACATATTTTAGAAAAGAATGTAGAACTCCCAAAGAAAACCGTCCATGTGACTGTACCCAAATCCCCCAACTTTGCTTCACGGATAAGATCACGATCATTAGAAAATATGAATCAACCGGAACCCCATAAACAGAGTAACCACGCCAGGAAATATAGGAATCCTTTACAAGTGAGCATGGACAGTGGACTACCAGATCAAGGGGGCGTGGGACATTCTGGAGTGCCTCTAGCGCACAAGACTGTGACTCATCCATGTAAACCCAAGCCATTTTCATTCGAACAACGCGACAAAGAAATGATGAGGAAAAAAGAAGAAAAAATACAGATGGTGTTTGATGAAGAAAAGAAGATGAGAGAGTTTCACGCTAATCCCATTCCAGGTGTTTTAAAAAAATCCAAGGGCTATTCCCCTAAATCTAAGTTGTTTGAAAAGAAAGTTGAATATAAAAAGGAGAATAAGGAGAACGAATCTGACGAACATAAAGTATTCAAAGCCCGACCACCAGTGGTCCTCTTCAAGAGTCCTTTCAAACCACAAAAAAAGGAGAGGCCTGT
>OY756434.1:11206700-11440636 GCA_963576905.1 Mystacides longicornis
TTTTACCGAAGGTTGTCCAACTTCGTCGATCACAATTTGTTTCAACTATCCAGCTAGCTATAGTTAGCTATTTGTTGAATACCATTGCAAGGTTTATTTTATACCGGTCTAGCAACAAACAAATATAAATAGGACTTAATAATAACTGGTGATTTTGTTCTGAAATATGAAAAGTGTTGTTGATATTGAATTGAGTAAAAATTCGATCACTGTTAGGTACTATGAATACAATAATAGTGACTGTGAATTACAACCTAAGCCTAGGTAGTAATGAAATAATCAAGTTTTATGAGAGTTACTAATTATAATTAGTGCTGTTAAACCTTCAGCGCATCGAGATGAACAGATGATCCTAGGTATAGTGCGCTTATGATCTGGGCGAGAAATAATGATGTATTTAGTGGGAGAGAAAAAGAAATAAAAAAATACTTAGGTATTGTCACAGGTAAAAAAAATTATGCGTTTTCTCATCGAGGCATATTCGTAAGAAACCTACACGTACTAACAGGCCAGGTAGCTACAGATATACAGCGGTGTGTAGGTACTGTGTAGGGTAAGTATATGTGTAATGTCTTATTCCGCTTACCAATACCAACGTGATTTTCGCCCAGATTATTAATGCACTATACAGAAGTTTAGGCATATAGACTAATTGATTTCCTACGTTACACTAATAAAGAACACTCGTAAGCAATAGGTATAATATGTCTTAATTACTTTAATTTTTCAAGGTGAAAAATGATATATTCTTTATCTTAACTACATAGGTATTATTGATCTGTGTAGGTATCTATCTATTTTCCCACATAGGGGCATAGGGAGGCAACAAGAGCTCTAAATTGCGCTCGATCTTGCACAATGTCAATGACCTCTTCCCAAACCATGTCCCAATTCTTAGCACCGCTTCGAAGGAGCAGAATACGGTGTTAGAGGGTCTTCCTTGTCTTCGGAAGAAAGAACAGCTCTCTCCTCAGCCAACTGTCATTCGACATCCTTAACAAAATATAATCATTATTGTTGATGACCAAATCGCGGTATTAATACATTATATGAGATAGATGCTCTTTTTTATTCATTCTTAGCTCGAAGTCTTTCGCGATGAGTAGCTACACCTAATTCAACGTCACTGGTCCGAGAGGACCCAAACCTGACGCCCGACGGTTCACTGTTCGAAAAGAAACTATTCTAAAGAACTAAAAAACGTAACGTTTGTACCTAAGGTATTGCTAGTAATAAACATGAGCTTAATAAAGTAGAGACGGGCGTGTGTTTGATAGAGCAGAGGGCGAACGAAAATAGAGCGAATATCTCGAATATTATTCACATAATTCATGGGCTATAATAAACAGCGTGATACAATATTAAACAGATGCAGTTTTGAGATCTATTAATCGACGTTGCTATTTTCGGATCCACTCGTTGAATAAACTCTGTAATCGTTGGAGTACTAGATGACTAAACCAAATATCAATAACACTTATACAATAACGTGGCCACTTTTAGTTTAAGTTCGGTTAGGTACTTATTGGTAATTGAAAACCCCATACGTCAATCTACAGCATTCGTGCTACCAAGGTTTTAAAATTAACTCCACAGTGCGAGCCGACTAAAGAATCACCAAGACCCTGTAGGGAATTTTCTTTGGGAATAATCCTTTAGCTCAGTCAATCCCGAAACCATGTATTAATTTCGAAATTTATAATCTATATTTCTATGTTAAAAGATGGGAAAAACACCTAACGCAGTTGTCCCCATCTCGCAGCCCGCCTTGAAATTTGGTGCTGCCAGCGTGGTTTACTTACGCTTTTACAAAGAAAATACCTTACCTTTATTAATTTCATGATAAGCAAAACAGAAAAAAGGTTGCCTTTGAAGAAGGTGACAGTGTCAATCCCATAAGTCTTCCGCTAAAATTAAGCTTCCGGTAAAATTTTGAATTTCAATGGCAAGGATAGATGTAAAATAATCTGCAAGTGATTTCAATCAAACGTGTATTAGACATATTATTATTATATTCTATTGTTCAAATTCTCAGAATCAGGTGCCGCTAATATCGATTGAATTGATTGTTTTTAGAGGAATAATGTTAGTAGAACTGTCAATTGAACGCACTTTTTTCGAACTGTCAATTGAACGAATTCTTAACTTTAGAAGAAACAATCGATAAACGTCTCCTATGTATGTTACAATAAGAATTGATTGACGATGAATCTGCCTGTGGAGTTTTTTCATCAATAATTGATTTAATCGCTTCGTTGCGTAAAAATTTCGTGACATGCGTATAAACGTTCATAGTATATTGGTTACATTATATACGTATCGTTATCTCTACATACATCTTACATTACTGTATTAGGTCTTCGTGAATTGAAAACGAACCCATTACAACAGGAAAATAATGAGAATGGTAACTTAAATATAATTTAATATGATTGTTATGCAACTCACGAATTTCGGGCGTTAATTTCATGAGAATTTTAAAGGGAAACATTACCGTATTGACCTATCTTGTTAAGGATCTCAATTATAACTTGGATATTCAGGGGGGTTACCCTGCATTTTTTTTAATTGATAATATTTATTTATTTATCGTATGGTCATAAGTACATCACATGATCATTATTTTTGTTATAAGTACATCCAATTTCAATCTTATACATATTCATACAATCTGCTTTTGAACTCCATTTAAGAGCATTGGGAGGCATCAATTAATAGCTATCATCTTGTGCAATGCTTATGACCTCCTCCCACATCTTGGCCATATCCCTCAGCTATGCGTCAAAGGATAGGAACAAGAGGGTCTTCCAGGTTTTCGAGACTCTGATGGGAGGAATAGCAGCTCTTTTCTCGGGCAACTGTCATTCGGCATCCTTAACACATGACCCCAGCCAAGTCCATCTCCTCTCCATAATGGTGGAAGTGATAGGCCTGCGTTGAGTGCGCCAGGGCTTATCGTCATTCGTAATGCGGTGGTACCTTCTTATAACCATGATTCTCTTGAGGCACTTCGTTTCAAATGCAGATACTTATATGCCTGAACTTTAGTCTGGTGGCAATCACACTAGATTTTGATTGCTATGGATAAAAATAGTTCCAAGTAGTGTTGATTATATCCGGTATCGCCTTACGAAAAAAATGGCATAAATAAGGATTTTTACCAGTATTAAAAGTATTGACGGTCGACATTGCGTTTCAAGGGTATTTCTCTGATGAAAGTACATAATATTATTTATTTATTAGGGATTCATTTAATACAAAACAACGTTAGTGACCAAATGCTCTTTACTTCTCACTAAATATCAACATAAAATGTGACTACTTCCAAAGTCTTACCTATGTAGGTTCGAAGATTTTTCTTAAATTTAAGTTGAATAAATAATTCATAAAAAGTTTTGATCGTGACTAAAATAAAAACACCACAATTTCGGTAGTACATATCTCATGAGATTTTTTTTCTTTGAATAAAATAAGTTTGATTATTTATCACATGATCCGCATATGAATTATCTGCTTAATATTTTGAGAGATACTTTTCCACTAAAAATAAATAAAATAAATAAAAATAATACAAGTAAATCGTATTTTACTTCTTTATAATATGAGATCATAATATTATTATGCTTGTTTGTTTGTATTTTTATTTTCCCGGGTGGAATCTTGCAATCGATTGCGATTTGCTAGATTCTTGACACATTTAGAACGTTTCAGAACTAGATGATGAATAATTATATTAATACTTGAATTGCATTCATTTTTAATCAATTTTGTTTTGTATGGATACACTTGATGACAACGACACTATACTTATTAATAAAAACTTTTTAGAAATTACTACCGGTTTAGAAAAATTCATGTATTATTAAATTAAAACCTAGGTACATTTATAAAGAGAAAATCCGTGTAAGGTTTGCTGTAAAAAGTAAAAACCGCCTAAGCGTAACATTTGCAACAACAAAAATAACTGCATCACTTGACCTTTTAAGAGGATTTGCTTCAGAAAATAGTGTAGGACGGTTCTCGCTGCCTACCCTTTACGGGACATGGCGTGTTGGGTAAAAAAATTTAAGCTTTTATGATTTTACATTAACTTCTCAACTGCGTTCGGTAAGCTTTGAACACATCGTTCCCTCAAAAGTTAGTAAAGTATGACCGTAATTACCGTACTTAAATATTTGGTTGAAAATGAACTTGAAAAATTGGTTTTCCACAGATTTTAATTTCGTAATTTATAAAATAAGAATAATAATGATATTCCTAAACATCGACATCAAATTACCGCTCATGTTAACATACATATCAAATAATATGTCACATTTATTAATTTGAAAGGGATATTGACGCGACCTCGTATTTGCGACATCTGTAACAGATGAAAAACTCGGCCCGTCACGATTGACTGAACCAAATTGTATTGGAACAATAATGAATATTGATGGATGTCATCCATTCAGATTCGTAACCTCCGATAGGCGTCTCTATATTTTTAGTTGCCTGCCAAGCGCCTAGATTGATAGGTACTATGCGATACTAGCAAAATATAGTTAGGGCTGCCATAACTTCTAGTAACTACATAATAATTGAAATTTTCTCTTCCGATGCCCCAAACTAATAACGATTCGTGCACAGTGAGAGACAAACTTTACTATAAAGACTATGGATTTTAGCAAATTCTTTTTATGAGCAAATAAACCAGTACAGTATAAAAAACATGCTTTATTAAAATGGTCAATAATTTACATAATTAATGTATATTTTTAAACTAACATTTAATCATAAAGTTCAAATAAAAGATTGTATAACTTTTCCACAAATTTTATATTATCCTGACTAGTTTTGTAGACACACGTCCTACATGGTCAGTGGTCACAGGAGATTAAGAAAACATTCTTAATATCCTGTGTAAGAAATGCATGTTCATCTAGTAAATTTTATTAACATTTAATCATCCAAGTGTCTGTTAATTTAAAAAAAAACTAGCTTTCTCGACAGACGTTGTCCTGATGTGGTCCTTCCTATGAATATTGAATTGTAATTTATACAAAAATACATTAAAAATTTGTTGTTACGGAATTTTTCACAAACGGCGTAGTTGTCGGTAAATTCGTTCCATACTCACTTTAATATTATATTTTATATTATTTGCTAATCATTTTTCTATGTTTTATTAGTTATTATGTTAACCGGAGCGGAGAAGAATCCAATAAACCAAACATCATAAAAATCTGTTTAGCCGATCTCGAGTTATAAGTGTTCGAACTAACCCGACAATACCCCCTATTCTGGATTTTTTCGAACTAAAATAAGAACGTTCCAAAATTTAAGAATTAAGGTCAAATGAATTAAAATTCGTATTCTATAAAGCAATGTGTTCTAAAAACTAAAATGACTTAAATTAGTTCACCATAAACAAAAATATGAATTATAATTGTCTATGGTCTATATCGCGCATGCGCAATTGGTCATGTTTGTTTATTAAAAATAATACGACTGTCAAAGCAGTGACCAAATGGGTTAGAAGCATCTCAAATTTGCCTTTTTATCAGACCAACTCTTAGATTTCCTTTTGAAATAAATAAGTATAATTAGTTTTAGTGCAAATCTCGTGTTGTAATATACGCAAGAGTATTTTATGAAAGTAGTGATTTTGATCTAACCTCCAATTTTCGATTTCGGCATAACGAAACACGCGCAAATAATCAATTTTATGATTTTATTTACCTTAATAAAGATATTTAACGCTTTTTTTTAAACTTATTAGGTTAAAATAATACTTTTATTATAAAAATATCATCAGATATATTTTAAGTCGCATACAATTAGGTGTGAACTAAAATTAAGAACGTTTTGACATAAGAACGCACTAAAATTGACTTAAATAGTGTTGTAGAATACCAAAAATGAACTAATTTCAATATTAGTCACATTAAGAACGCTCTTAATTTTTATAGAATACCGATGTGCACTTAATAAAATTGGAACGTTCTTATTTTAGTTAGTGCGCACTTAAATTGAAACAGAATTGGGCGTATTCTTTTATATTATACCTAGAAGATATATTATATGACGTAAACTTTTGAAGGATTTTAGTATTTAGCCTACCAATCATACCTATAATTTCTATAGTTTTATAAACGAAAGCTATGAACCTAAATGGAGTTTTTTTATGGGAAAAACAATAGTAGGTAGGTATTGGTATTTCATATTTTTTTTTTTTCAAATCAAAAGGATCATTCAGATTCAACGAGTTTTGTGATTAATACTACCAAGTTTTACCATTTTCACTGGCCAATAATATTGAAGGACTTCAGCAGCTTTCTATTGAGAGTGTGTTACAATGAAAATATGTTGGATATCCTATTCCTTCAATATTTAGACTTTTTGTCGAAATACGGGACAGGAATGATCAAATACGGTGACAGTCCCGTATATACGGGATGTGCGACAACCCTAAATATATTCCATACCATGGGTTCAATTATTAATATTTAATTGATTAGTATTTATCTATTTTTATTTTAGGATAATGATTCGCTGTAAAGAACTGTTGTCTACTAAGCTATGCGATGTGCGCATTCATGAAAAGGATAAAGAGCTGGTTGCAGAAATCTTAAGATAATTTAAGGACTACTCAGAAAGTATTGGCCTGAAAATTAATATTAAAAAGACGACCAAAAACATGCAAAATGATTTCTGCCTAAGCCAGGGAGTGATGATGTTAAAAACTTCGACAATTTCAAATATTTGGGAGTTTATTTGACACCAAACGGCGGGAAAGATAAGGAACTTTCCAAAATAATTGCATTGGCGAGTGTGTCCTTTAACGAAATATGGAAATCCATTAATTTTTCCACTAAACTAAGTGTCGGCTTTTTAGTGCGTGCATTCTGCCAGTGTTATTATACGGGTGTGATTCCTAGCACCTGACGAAGGCTCAACAGAAGAAGATCCTTATGTATGTACTGGGTTCCTAAGGAGCGGTGCGTTGTCTGACGAGACGGCGGTCTTTAAAAATCACGACAATGTCACTAAGGTAGTCACATATGTAGACAATGCTCTACACTGACACATTCACTGCTGTTTATATAGCAGTAACCGCATTCTAAGAAAAAACAGACCATTATTAGGGTTCATCATAAGTTCAAAACAGCTGTCAAAGAGAACACTACCATTCACACGGCACATATCTAGTACACAGTCCATGTATCCAAATAGGCAGATTGAAATGTTAATAATATTTTTTTTGTTTAAATTATATGTAGGAAAGTATGTTAAATATTATTAAATTATTCAAATATATTAATATGTAAGTCTGTCGATGATATTCGCCAATATTTATTTAGTTTAGACCTTGTACGTGTACATGAATATTTACAAAACTGTATAAGAAATACAAGAATTTTCCTTACATACTGCAATATTTCTACCTATAAATAAATATGTCAACCAGTAATAATATAATTATTTTCTCTTGGAATTACAGTGACGCGGTCCGAGAAATATATTTTCAATTATATGTCTAATGACAATATTTAATTGATACGTTTATTGCGTCTATCGAAACGTTAAATAAAATCATTATTTTAATATTGGCTAGTATTTATAGGCGCCTGCTTCAATATGCAAATTACTATGTAGATGAGTCAGTAGACGTCGTACTCCTACATAATTTCTTATAGTTATTAATATTGATGACTTTAGGGATTGTTGATAATTTGTTGACTGCAATTGACTGTTTTTATGTTTTTACTTATGTTAATGACTATTTATTCATGTTTTTTTTTTTTTTTTTTTTTATTTGGACTCAATAATGAATATTGATTTTAGCGATGGACTTGCATTTCCGACTATCTTTTTTTATCTGTACTCTTTTTTACTATTTGTCATAATAATTTTTTTTTACTATTTTAGTGGTTAATTGTTTTTTGCAGTTGCACTTTTAATTATTTTTTTTTTTTTTTTTTTAAAACCATATATTGGACTTTGAATTATTATTGTTTAAGGAATGGAATATTTTTACTGATGATGACTGAAATGACTTTGGCTTATTTTTTTGATAATTTTATAAAGGCTTATTGCATTTTTTTTTGTATTGGGATTTTTGTGTCTTGCTCTATTTTTATGTACTATATTTAAGTCTCCCCGAGACAGGCTTGGCCTAGTGGGTAGATTTATCATATTGTATTTTGTACTGAGATATTCTATTGAATAAATGTTTATTATTATTATTATTATTATTATTATACTAAGTATAGCTACATTTTCAGTATGTCGAAACAAAAAAAAATAATCATGTGTTGTGACTGTGAGACATTTGACATGCAAGAAGACTTTGTATGGGAAAACAAAAATGTTACTTTTCGCGTTGGCGCAAAAGCTAAGACTTTCCAATCCAATATGTAGCAGTAGCAATTATTGCCTTGTCATTCGCCTCACAAATGTCATCCATATCTCTGTTCCAAATTTTGGCATACGAGCAGATGCTCATCAAAATTGTTATTTTATATTATCCTTAATTTTAGGTAGACGAGAATTTGAACAGCGCTTTAAGCCATTAGTGGCTGCCATTACCACCCTGGTAACGAGAGAATGTTACATTAAAGCACGCTATATAAAACTAATCGTCTGTTTTCCTAAGAATACGGCACTGCTATAAAACAGCAGACTGCTGTGAATGTGACAGTTAATGTTTAGAACATTTTCAATATTGTTACCGTAGTAACAAAAAACATTATGATAATTTTAAAAAATACTGTCGTCTTGTCAGACGATGGACCACTCCCTAGGAACCCAGTGTAAAACGCCTCGGTGCCGCAGTGATAGAGAAGTGAAACAATATCAAGGAATTATGAATTAAGAATCTTCATAAATTAATTCTCTCCATATTTGCTTAAGGTGCATTTATGCCAAACGAAGAAAGACTCAGAGCTTGAAAATATAGTATATTTTCCTAATCGTTGGTATGGTCAACAAGGAAATAATAACCAGAAAGAACTGTCATCGCCTACTAATAAGTTGTTGTTTCCATGGTGTCCAGTATCAACGATAAGGAAGATATACTCGATTTTCAAGATCTTGGTCTTTGTTCGTTTGGTATAAATGCACCTTTAGACAAGTTCTTAGGTACCTTCATCCATTATTTAAGCCTTGAATCGAAATCATAATGGCATCATAATCAAATGTCTTGGGAAAAAGGTTACATTTTCCCATAATATTGATATAGGGTAATCTTAAACAGTGAACGAGATGGCTGAATAAGAAGCAGATGAGGACTAACCGTCCGTCCTGACCTCCTCCATGAATGGTTAAATTGTGTAGCATCATTCTGGAGAGAAAATAGTAATTAATCTTAATTCCAGTTGTGACTGAAGATGTAAGCTGTCACAGGTTGACCTTAGAAGTCATCTCGTGTCAGTGCTGACACAGCGGATCACTGGAAATGACTTCTCGAGTAGACTATGGTATTATGCATAATTAGTCTGCTACACGTATATATGTAGTCTAGGTGTTAACATGAGAATCTATGAGTAGCCATTTTATTCAATGTGGAAGTAAGTGCACATTTCTTATAGTATCAAATTCAACCGAGATTCGAAAACAATATTAGCTTAGACTTAATATTATCAGAAATAAAGCTAGTTTTTTTTATTTGACATGTACATTGTACAATTCGTTTGCTATACTTTTTTTAGTAATTAATCTGGGCTCAACCAAAGTGAACATAAAATACACTTTCACATAAAGCAAAGCTTCTGTTGAGAATGAGATATTTCCACCACCATGTCATTTTCATACCTCTACTATTTGTTACACTTATGGCCAGGTCACCCGAACAAATCAACGTGTCTGATTCACATTATTTTCGGTCGACTACGCCTTTCAGACCCTTTTGGATTCTTTTTGTAATCTTCTTCACTTAAAAAGCAACTTCAAAATCAATCTATTCCTTCAATATTCCCCAGCTATCTCAACTTTTATTTTTAACATCTTCCAAGGCATACCATTTTCTTTCCTATGATTTAACATTCTTATCACATTTATTTTATCTTTATTATCCATGTCCATGTTTCACATTCGTACATCATTGATGGTAACAGAATTGCGTTATGCAAAAACTTTTTAGTTTGAAGTTTGACATTTTTGTTTCTCAAAATAGTTTTTAATGCACCGTCTACTTTGCTATTAGCCATAATTTCGAGTTCGATCAATAAACAGACTTCTTAAATAAAAATATTCATACTGATTCTTACTATGATTTCTGTTTAAACCTGTGACGCTTTGTTTGATGTGTAAACTTTAAGAAATCTTATAGAATAAATACCAAGTCTTACAAAGAGAGAGAAACATTATAGGTCGTGTTAATTAATCTACCCACACCATAGCATAAAAGTATGAACCTGAACTAATTCATATCATTATTAGATACGCCCATATTATGAAATAATGGTCTGAGAAACAATCGACCTAATACTAACTCTATTCCCACAATAGATCAAGTCTTAATACCATCGATACTCTTGTACCATTTTATCTACGTAGTTCCCAATCGAAGGTCACTACAATACATATTGGCTTGTGCCATGTGCGATGATTCAGAGACAATAATTGCTATTCTATAATGGGCCACTGATGATTAACTAAATTAATTACAGGGCCATAATTAAGAAATTTGAACATACATAATTCGTATTCCGTTTTGATGGATGGTTTTGTTTTTGTTTCGCTATTGAAGCTTAATTTGGTCAGTTTGAAACTCAGCCCAATAGGGGTACAAGTTTTGATATATAATGATAATAATTGTAGCGATATTTAACAGGCAGGATGAAAGAAAAGAGGGTAAAAAGGCGTGGCTGACCGAGAATGACGTGGATCGAACATATCGATTCCGTCCTCAAGTAAGAGATGAAGGAGAGTTTGTATGAGAAATGTTAAGACGGTGGAAGAAGCGAAAGAAGTATGCTTGGATAGAAAAGAGTGTAGGTCCGTTCTCTCTGCCTAGCCCTTTTGAAGCATTTTGCAAAATATATCGAGACTAATTATACATAGTTTAAGTGCACATTATGTAAAAGTTATTAAGCGTATAATAAAAACAAATAAACAAGATATAAAACACGTCAAAAGCTATGCGGAACGAATATCAATTTATTAAGACGATGGGACGATAATATAAATCGCATCATTATTTGGCTATAAACATGCGACGAAATAGCCTATAGGCGTATAATCCCGCTGTCATCAGGTAATAATTCCAATCTGTTTACACATGGTAACACTGTTAATCTCCTTTTAATTGTTGGAGCGTATTCTTAATATTTAATTAGCCATTCATCTAGTATAATCAAATCTATGTTAGTTTAGTAGTGTGTACATCTATCCACATGGCAAAGAATCCGAAGTCTTTATAGACACACATTCTAGTTTTAACAGTTCACTGATCATCTTGTGTGCGTGCTATTTTATCTTTTCAACATAACCAGAGTATATTGTGCTACTGTCTGACTTAATAATGATGTCATTTCTAAGCTATGGAATCCCACAGGGCGCGACTATCATTCCCTTATAAGTAAATCAATGTTACATACATACATCTGTTTACAATAGTGTCATTAAAATGTGGGAGATTTATTTTGTTTCATCACTCACGAGTTCTCGAATCACTGGATACCCTTCTTCTTGCTCTTTGATTATGCCTGTTATGTCTGCTTTGGTGTTCTTTTAGAAATCGGACAGGCATCTACATTTCCTTCGATGTTAAGGTTTGTTACCAACGCTGTACTATTTTGGTCTCCGGTAGTCTTAGCCGTTCTAGTCCCTAATATTGGTGATTTATGGTCGTTCCAGAACCTTCCCTGTCTTTGCGATTCAGACTTATAAGCAATATTTCCGAGTTCCTTCGTTTTACGGGTTGGTTCAAAGAAGGTTCTTGGTTTGGACAGTGTCGACTCATTGGATTCATTTTCTTAGGTGCATAATTATCACAAGATATAGTGTAACTAACAAATAAATGTACTAATTACACTTATTATTTTGGGCATTGCAGAATCGAATAGATACAGGTTTCCCCCAACATAAATGTTCTTATATGAAATAGAAAACAAGAAGATCATCTTTGGTAGGTACTTACTGGATGTTGAGAATTTTGAACACAATAGGTAGTAGGTACGCAGAAAAGCAACTTTTAAGATGCCTTGAGGAATTTGTTAACGAAATATACAATGCACCATAAAGTCTTGAAGATAGAATATTCGAGAAGACTCAGTCGAAAAAAAGGATTAGTTTTGCAAAACTGGTTCATAGTTGAATACAGTAGAAATGTGAAATGGACTACCAATTACCGTCAAGCGTCCACTGCCCAGAACATTGAAGGTGTCTCTATGTAAAAATACTACATGCAATGGGAGTGTCTGATTTAGTCAAACCTAATATCCACCATTAAAATTTACATATGGACATAAAGTAATTTGTTCATTCACACCCACGAGTATGAAGATATCACGATGTCCGATTGCAATGTCACACGAAAGTGTATTACAATGATTAACTAATTGGAGTTTATTAGGTAGGCAGTGGTATTGGATGGCAAATGTGAATATGTTTGTTTGTTAGTTGGATACAGTGTCAGATTACATCAGAGTCTAGACGCAATGAATAAATGTTAAATGGATTGCTGGTCACGTACGTTCCTTTTTCAATCTCTTGATGGAAATACATAATATATTAGCAGCAGGTTACTGTTTTGTCAAGTTTATTATTATTGCTCAATTGGCAACTACTGTATTTGAAGAGGTTTTCAAATTTGTGGCTGGTCGTGTCTTATCCTTCCCTATCTCTTGCAAAAACTACAAAATTCTCTCGTATTTTGTTCTTGTTACACGTTCTTATCTGATGTTCTTAGCAACCGTCTATAGACAAACGTCTACAATGTTTTTTACAGTTTTCAAACGATCATTCAAAGTCACTTTTCCTTCTACTTTCTAGCTCACTGCTGAAAAAGGGCTTCCCTTCTTAAATATGATTTTAGAAACGAGACCACGCTATCCAGGCGAGTAAGTATGGGTTTGCTACAGTTTTTTCTTCCTATTACGATGTTCGGTAGCCAGGGCCTCATTAGTTTTCTACGATTCGTTTGACGTTTGGCTGTTTTTTTTTTCCGTACATTGATTTTTGAGCTGACCTCGGTTGCCTAGTAATATAGGTCCCGGGTTCGATTATCGGTTGGGTCAAAAGAATGCAAGTTACAAAAGTTAGACTAACTTTGTTTGGAATTGTGTAAGACATTTGTTCTTTATAAGACTTTATTGATACCCTGGATAGAGATTGGAAAGACTGTCACGCATACTCATCGTACAACAGTTCCACGGTCAATGTTGAACTGCGAGCTGTAGGTAAGTCATTAATCAAATATGTATTTTTCACTTGACACTGTTTTAATAGAGCGGGCGGCACAGAAATAGATCTTATGATGTGGAACGACACCGTCTATACTTATAAAAACAAGATTTATCGCCGTCAAACAGCAACATTACAATAAATTAAAAAAAAAATGATAGATTTTTTGTTATTTCACTTTCAATTAATGAAGTGCCCAACAAGCACAAAAGTCGTGTAATCAAAAATTATTGACCAACAGACAAATAAATGGGAAGTCATTATTATGGATCTCTACAAAGAAGTCCGCCAAATGAACACCAAAGCAGAAGCAATAATCGGATGATTGAAAGATTTTGTAAGTATAGAATAATAATCACATGCGGGTGGATAGCAAAGTGCGAATATACAAAACCTGTGTCAGGCATCACATACAAAATTGAAAGTAAATCCGATATAGACCAATCATGACTTACAGAATTGAATCCAGGCCAATCATGACTTACAGAATTGAATCCAAAATCGATACAGGCCAAACTAAAGCACTGCTTAGTATCGCTGAGATGAAGACCCTACGTGCTTTTCTGGGTTCTGGGCTCACTGAGAGATAAAAGAAGCGATTCGTTTATTGAAAATCGTGTTCATTGAAAAATATAGACTTCTGTCCACCTCCAGTTTTCTTCTTATCTCCTTTTATTAAATTCGCGATAGTATAAGTATATGAAAGTGATCGATTTGGTAAAATTGTATTATAAAATCAATGAAAATGTTTCCTTGCAAAGCAACTAGGGGTTACCATGTGACGCGCTTCATCACCCGTTTTCGACACGTAAATGGTGGCTGAAGATATGTAAAAATCTTGTCTTCATAAAACAACATACCTGAAACGGTACCTGTTTCAGGTATGTGTGTATGTATCCGCCCGTTTCAAACAACATAACTCAAGCATCAATACAATAGTGTTCATGGATATTACTTCATTCGAGTAGGCGGCGTTAGTCGATAGCTCAGTCAGTCAGGTTCAGGGCTATTCTAATATAGATAAGAAACTTAAGAGTGCCCCAGCTGTATGACGCGGAATATTAATTGGTTCGTTTAAATCTGATTTTACGCTTAATTAGTCCGGAACTATTTCTTTGTGGATAATTTAGTGGCATCGGTGTCTTTAGTGGGAGAGAATAGCCCAAAAATAACATAGGATATTATTGTACATAGAAGTAGTGTTATTTTTATCTATCCTATCATACGGCTGAGGCCAAGGGTGGTTGGCCAAAAATCACGCTACACTGGCGTACAAGTTTTGTAACGTTCTACGAAACACCTTGTTAATAGGATAACACTATTTTTTTATTATGATCACACTAAATGATTATCCATCATGATGGCGAGATGATTAACCGGCGTTGGAGATATTTAAGACAAGTGACTCATTACGATACGTTAAGCTTATTTCATTTTATTTTATTAGACGTTACTAATAGAAAAATTATATCCGCTTGTTGCGCGACACTTTCTCAGAAATTTATTACCATCATACCGCGAAGAAATTGTCACTCGAATCAAAATTTATAAAGAAAAATTCTCAGATTTGTATGAGTGTTTTTTTTTTTTAGATAATTTTTCATAAAACATATTATTTTGTTACAACACTGTTTTGTAAGATTTTTATAATTAAACTGCAAAAGCTTCTCTATTCGACTCATCACGTTTTTTATTCTTACTAGTGGACGGCCAGTGCTCGAAATTCGATCATCATAACTAATTTATATAATAAAATAGATTATAAGTTTGAACATTATTAAAATTCCTTTTAAATTTCTTTCTATGTATGTAAATGTACTAATGTTTAAAATTTTGGTTAACTTTGGAGATATTTTTCAGTGAACGAATTGTTTTCGAGTATGACAGTTCAAATAGTTGATTTTTATCAGTGCTTCCATCGGTTTCCGTGGTGTAGTGGTTATCACATCCGCCTAACACGCGGAAGGTCCCCGGTTCGATCCCGGGCGGAAACACTTGTTTTTTTTTTCATTCTTTTTGTCATGTTTTTATGATTTTTAGTTTTAAATATTTTCCCATATTATTTATTTTATATAAAAATAATTTTTAAAAATAATAATTTTTATATAAAATAAATAATATGGGAAAATATTTAAAACTAAAAATCATAAAAACATGACAAAAAGACATAATATAAACAAATTTCATTTTTCTTCTATTCCTTTTATTTTCAATGTTTTTTATTCCTAAATGTTTCCACAAGGTTTCCACATAAATTTCATTTCTATCTCATAGTAGGGTCATTTCGCATTTTGACTACATTTAAAAAAATATGTTGTAGGTGTGGCGAAGAAGACAAATTTCTCGTGATGGATTAAGAAAGACCCATTCATCTCCTGGAAGTGGATCCGACGAAGACTTGTGCCCCTTGGACGCGTTGTTCAAGAAGAACAAAGCCTAAATCATGGTAGGTACGTAAATTTTTTACACAAAATTAGCAAGAAAACTGACGACGTTCCTGTATGAGGTATACAAATAACAGAACTAACTCACCACTATACATGGATGATTATATGTGGCCAGCGGGGAACGCTTTGGGAAGGTGGAGTTCTTTATTCGTTCGAATGCAGATTCATTTTGATGTTTGAGGGATTTCGACTCGTAAATGAAAAAACAAACAAAAGTTTATTGGCGCCCTCTATAGCAGTCTGAATCGTGCGGGAACCCCATTAGGGCTATTTTTATTATTGGAAAACTACAGTAATTGCCTGAAAACAACCACTTCAATCGTGGAAATATTGCCAACATGCTGTGTGCTAGGTACTAAGTCTAATAATAGGTCTGAAGTGTTTCTAGTTACCACTCATTTACATACTCCGATAAAGCCACTCATATTTCTGATGAATGGGTTCTGATATTTAATACCAAATGTGCGTGGTGTATTAAGAGAGCCACAGTTTGTTTTGCAATGTTGTACACTGCTGAACAAACAGGCAGGGCATAACCGCAGAGTATAGAGAGAGGAAAAGTAACCATTGATAACATACAATTTATAAAATTAACTCAGATCATTTCGTAAATTATTATTTCCTTAATCAAAGTAGTGTATCTATCTAATGGTCGTGAAGGGGCCACAATATTTCTTTCAAATGGCTCTACAACCCATATCGAGTCTTAAGTCTCCAGTAAACTTTGGCTCCAACCTCTTCTGTCTTCTGCTGCAGCCTCCCTGCTGGGGATATTCATTATTTGTACAGCATCCCTCCCGACCTCGTCCTTCCACTAGGCCTGCTGACTCTTCTTCTCCCACCTGGCTGTCCTTTAAGTGTGTTCTTTTTGGTGTGCGCGTCGATGGCGTCCTCTGCACATGCCTGCCTATCTAAAAATGTTACATATTATGCAGAAAATGTGGGCCTTTAAATATTATATAATTCTTCTATGGGTTTGGTGGTTGGTAGAGTGATATAGAAGGTTGAATGGATGATCAGGTTTATTGATGAAGTAACAGACAGAAGATACAGAAAATACTATTGAGCGGGCGCCGAGTGGCGCACCGCGATGCGGGTCGCGAGACGGATGATAGTGCGTGTTCTCTGTGTGCAGACTTGTTGGTGACTGATGGTTGGTGTGCTGCCTTGTACGATGTGGCAGGCTGCTACTGGATGACGACATCTTGAAGGAACGCTATTGGTTGATGATGTCGTCATGAACAGGGTCGAACGCTATTGGTTGATGATGTCGTCATGAACAGGGTCGCCACAGTACTCCCCCCCAAGTGACGGAGTCACGAGGTTCAGCGTGGAAGCTGCCATGTTCATGAAGATATGCATGATTAGGTCCTCTGATGTCCAATGAAGAAAAAGATTGGTACGAATAATGCTTCTTAAAAAATGTTGGTCATCTATGTCAGTCGCGACCAAAAGGTTTTACACCCCTGGTTAGCAGGCGTAGTTTTACAATACTGTTTGAGTAATCTATGTAATGCAAAAATGATAAAATAATAATAAGTATCTATTAATTATACAATAGCAAGATTGTCACGAAGTGTTGTAATATGATTACTGTAGACAAAATAACAATGTTCACGGATGGATTTCTGATATCCACTGCAAGTGTCAACTCGCCGAAGAATAATTTTAATTATTGGCGTTCTGAGAATCAAATTACACAGCTTGCTTCTCCGTAGGTCGGTGTTTTGATTAGATATAAGAATGTGTAAAGTAAACAATACACTGCGACGAATTCATGAGTCATGTTGCATTGTCTTAGTCTTGATAAAAAATGCTGATGTAACAGATTGATGCTTTTGAGAACGGAATGTAAAAATATTGTTGCACTGCACTGTGAAAGTTAAGATTTTTTTTAAATATGAAGTATTGCACTTTCGTATGCTGTTACTGCTGTTAAAACAGATGTTGCTTGCTTTTTGCTTGCGTAAGCGTTAGTTGTTGCTGGGTCATTTTATTTTGCACGATTGCATTCTTCTTGTTCGTTACATAGATTTTGAGTTGGTGCCAATGAAGAAGTGCTGATCCTAGTTGCTGTTGCTGACTATATATTGCTAGTCAATAATTCATGTCGAATTATGAGTGCTGCCATATGAATATGCCAGAGCGTGTGTACTCGGGATGCAGTATTCATATTTTAATGAGTGACGTCGTTCGTCGTGCTCAAAGTGGCGTTTGCTTATGAGGATCTTGAGTAGCGATGGTCATTTGAAGTTCCAGCGTAGGAAGAATAACCTTGCTGCTACCTAGTGTCTCTTCTGGCGTAGGCAAGCAGTCCTTTGCAGCGGTGATGCGAGGATGCTTATTTGTTGTTGTCTATGTTGGTCACTATCCATTGACAAGTAAAATGTCCAAGTCTGATAGATATGTGTGACGGTTTGAACATTGAGAAAAAATGTTGATATGATGAAGAATATCGTGGCGAAAAATGAGAAGTTCATTGAAGACATTGTTGAATGACTCACAGCATGTTGAAGTGTGCAAGTTGCTGAGCTTAGAGACAACTAAGTAATGTTTCTTACTTTGGAATGTCCTTTCTTGCTCGTACTTGTCGTTAGTTCTCGAAGAAATGTAGAAAGTTGAGTCTTCATTTGACGTGGTGTACAGATGCTAGCTGCTACGTGTCTGAGATTTGCGGAAGCCTGGGTGGTCCAGTGTGTTGCGATGGCTGCTGCGTCAATTTCTTCCGTGTTCAATCGTAAGCACTGTTTGGATTCTCACATGGTGTGAGACACTCTACTGCAATACCCATTTTTTAGTTTTCCATGTTGGGCGCTTCAGAAGGTTGCTGGTTGCGTGTCAATGCGTGTTCATATCACGTCGGGTGTCACCACTATGGGTTTGGTGGTTGGTAGAGTGATATAGAAGGTTGAATGGATGATCAGGTTTATTGATGAAGTAACAGACAGAAGATACAGAAAATACTATTGAGCGGGCGCCGAGTGGCGCACCGCGATGCGGGTCGCGAGACGGATGATAGTGCGTGTTCTCTGTGTGCAGACTTGTTGGTGACTGATGGTTGGTGTGCTGCCTTGTACGATGTGGCAGGCTGCTACTGGATGACGACATCTTGAAGGAACGCTATTGGTTGATGATGTCGTCATGAACAGGGTCGAACGCTATTGGTTGATGATGTCGTCATGAACAGGGTCGCCACACTTCATTCAACCTTATTGGAAGGTGCTACTATGTATTACAGCATCTATCTATTTATTCGCTCTTTAAATCACCAGCAAATCTCCCCCGGTATATCCACGGTCATAGATTCGAATCCTATCGGGACATGGGGGTTTTCAAAACCACTAAATGGCGAACGTAGTTAGTATCAAGTGATCATGCTAATGCAATGGGTTAGGGAGTGGTTAAATCGTCTATTAAGATGGCTCTGTCTTCGAAAATTTCTACAAAGTTTTTAGGCGCTAAGGTTATAAAATAAATAAATTAACACTTTTCTATACAAAGGTGTCAGTATAGCCGGCGGAACTTATTACTGAGACAGGCCAACCCCGAGTAGAACTTTCAAGTGAAAAATCACAAAAAACTCTGGCACGACCGCGTGGGAATCGAACCCGGGACCTTCTGATCTGAAGTCCACGCCTATACTTCTAGGCTATCGATGTAGCTTATATATAATAAATTGATCTACAGATGTAATCAAGTGGCAGTACCTACCGAATTTCTAAGAAAACATGCCATCAACCAGGCTTCAAAACAACTGCACAAGATGTTCGTTATCGGTAGGTACCTTATCATTTGAAAAAATAGTAAAGAATTCATCGGCACAATAAAATAGATTCTAATATGTTTATCCATACAAAGAACATGTAGTATTCATAATATGTAACACCCACAATATATTATAGTATCTATAAATCAAGAGCCAGCATGCATCTCCCAAAACTCCCAACAGATCATGGCCCCGTTCCTTACGTAAACAACTTAGCGCAACTCATAAATATTTCAAATCTGATTTCGTTCGCCCTTCAGTACATTCCATGCGCTTCTTTCCCAAACATAGGCAATGACGTAATAGCTCTTGAAGAATGTTTCTTGGTCGAACTCTACTAATCAATAAACAAGCATCAATAATAATTTATTACATCCATTGAAGTATTACGCACATCCCGATGTAAGAGAACCGCCGGGATACGGTCAATTTTTATTCACACAATGCACTTCGGTTACGGCCCTATTCAGTTCGTTTTCATTTCAGGCTATTTTTCGGTCACATTTATTTGTCGGTTGCTCTTAGTGGAGCTGTAGGTACCGTATTTGCTTTACTTTTCTTCAAGAATAATCATAATATCATTATTATTTAATTGTTCAATCAAGTTATTATAACATATGAAATAAATAGAGACAGCGTTAAATGGATATATAGTAATATTCTGATACTATCTAGTATCAGAGCTACTGAAATAAACTGGTTGCTTAAAAGGGCTTCACAAAGTCCAATAGATGTCGCATATTATTATGGATTTTTTATTCAGCGTAATACTTCTGTTAACTGCAATACAACGAGCTTATGAGAGCTGACGTTTTAACTAAATACCATAATATTCATATAGGAAATTATTTAAAATTTTTGAGACACCAATAGAACACTGATTATAACAACGCGTATCTACAAAATTCTCTAGTTTTCCTATAAAGGTGTCCTCCACTTGCATAATGGCTGACGTCATACAGAAGGCAATTATAAAGAAATAAGAATTCAAAAATTTAATGCGGAGATGGCACAGGTCGACTTCCAAAGTATTTGACATTCAACTGCCAATAAACGATAATTTTCAAGATTTTAGCATCATAATTGCCCAGAAAAAGCCGACTGATAAACTTAACCCTATTATTCAAACTCAGAACATCCTATATGAGAAAATTAAGGAAGTGATCCACAAATCATACGCGTGGTTGTCCTGCTAAATGTATGATGAAATGCCCTGTTTACAGTTCCTTGTGTGAGAAGGTAGGTACAGTGACCAATAAAACAAGCCCGAACAAAGAATCTTGTTGTAACAATGCAACATTGAGCTACAAGACATAATATGAAGTTTATTAGAGGTTAGTTCAAATCAATATCGTTTAGATGGAATGTGATATTTTATAAAAATCACAGTATGTAGTTTACATGTTAACTATATTTTTAAAGGTTGTCAGAGTAAGCATTATATTCGACTAGCAGTCACATCGCAGTTTTTATACTTAATAGTTCAATCCACGTCATTCTCGATAGGCTACGTCTTCTTACACCATTCCTTTCAGCCTAGTTCATACTCTTTGTTATTTTGTTTGCATGCATCCTTTCAACATGCCAAAATCATTTCTACTTATTAACTTTCGTCTTTGTATGTTTGTACTTTCACATTGGTATGAACCACATTCCTTCCTAATATTTTCATTCCTTTCCATGTCCCACACATTCTTCGTAGATCTGTGGGCATAGGAAATTGGTAAAGAGTGCTTGTTGTAGTAATTTTTTACATAGTAATGTATGGTATGAGTACCTACGAATTTCCAGCCAAATAAACGGGATATCGAAATCTTTCGACTTTGTTACTGTTCTTTGAATCTACCAATGTTTACATAGTCTACAGATACATACATGGTTAAAGAAATAAAATTTAAGTGCGTATCAAATTAGTAATGTGTTGATTACAATAATTCAATTGATACGATCTGTAATGATAATAAATGGCTTGTTGTAATGCGTTGAATTGAATGAAGACATTAATGGCGACGGTTATAGATAGACGGAATGCTGCTAGAGAAGAGATTGTGTGGTCTCGTTTAGAGCTATTCAGTACAGTGTAAGTACTGTACTGGTACTGAATGACTAAAAGTGTGTTTATTCCAAATCCATTGTATTGAGGTCTATCACGTTTTGAGCTTTCTTCTTCAGTTACTTTGTAATTCTTTCATTCATCTTCAGCGTTACAACCCGTGGTGGTTCTTAGTTGCCTACTACGAAGCTTTTACACCCTGACCTGTCAATGGCTGCCTACTTCCAGTTATGCTGCCCTAGAACCCGACACTCAACGACAACGCCATCCAGTCATCTTAGATTTGGTCTTCCGACGCTTCTTCTACCGATTGGGTCATTAAACAACTTCCTTTTTGGGAGCTCCAGATCCTCCATACGGAGCAAGTGACCCAGCCAGTGCAGTCTGTTAATCTTAATAAACCTGACTACGCTGATATCCTGGTAGAGATCATAGAGCTCCATGTTGTATCTTCTAGGCCAAGTAGTTGTTTTGTTATAGATTCCCAAAAAAATTGCTGTAAGACAAACTTTCAAATGAAGAAAAGGAAGCATGGAGGACCGCGCAAGAGATTATAATCATTTTGGGTGTGGATAAAGGCCGTTTCAACAAAAATTCCGCCTTATGGACGATCTTAGCCAATTATTATATTGGATAAGTTTAATAGCAGTGCGCACAAAGCCAACGAATATCGTTTCATTGTTTAAATTAATACAGAGGTTAAATGAATTCCCCGTAAAATACTTTCTTACAAAATTTTCCCCTACCTGTGGAGGGATTACGAACCAGAACCCCGTGGTGTGATGATGCGGAAGGGAAGCTCCAGGTACGTAGAAGAGGGCTGATAACATTGTTTGGTTTATGTATTTTTAATGTCTTTAACCTTTTATGAAGTTATCAAAATGTGGTACAAGGAAATCTAACAGTATGCATACCGTACCGCTAGTCTATATATATTATCTGTTGAACAGGGTCTTGCTGATAAAAATACCCTGTTTAGTTCAACATTATTTTTTAAATTTCCAAGATTTTTGCAATCGCCTTGAAGTTGGCTATCGATTTGCTGTTGAAGTGGATACCTAAAAAACCTTACCTAAAAAAAATTCAGTACAAAGTTCATCTGAAATAAAAAATTGCAATGCCGAGAATTCCTCAAAATAACCGGGGGGTAGATTTGAGCGGAAGAAGAAACAATCTTTAGGTCCATGTGGAGAAGGAAAAAATGTCCAATACATAGATTTTTATAAAACTACCAAGATAGAGTAACTATCGTAAGCTTTAAGTGAAGCCAAGCTAGATTATTTGGCAAAAAGGAATGAAATATATTTTTTTCTAGCTCTTAACTCGTTTTCGAGTGATTCGGCGGAATGAAATAATATAATAAAAGAACATTTCATCATCATCAGTCGTCGTCCTCATTGCTGAGGGTCGTGGCCATCATGAACTCTCTCTCGCACCATTGCTCTCCAGGATGTAAAAAGAACATTTAAAAATGTTTAATTGCGATTATTTCAAAGTAGGTAAAACCCTTGGAATAATCGAACAAATACAACCCGCAACACTTACTTTTGCCAACTAAACAACTATCAAAGTAAACGTTGAAATATTTGGACATCAATTTTGAACGAGAGTCGTCCGAGCATAGCCAAAGAGTAAGTACAAAAGAAATTATTTGATCGAAACATATAGACTTCATTTAAATGACAATGAAATGGAAGTTGTAGCCTACAATTACATTGTTGAATGAAGAGAAGATGTTCTCTTCATACTATAAGTACATCCTTATGTGCTGTGCTGTCAGGTCCCATCGACGTTGGCTATCACTTGAGCAAAAAGGCACGAATCAGTTATTAAGGTGCATAATATGTATTTATTACTGAAACAATTGCATATCTACTTCTTAAACCTTTGGGTTCGTTTCTTTAAAATATCGATTTTTTTCACGCATTATCAAGAAAGTGAAAACACGCCCTTGGTATGGTTTCTTTTGGGCTAATGTTCCATGATAGTGATAATTCGAATCACAGCACCCTGCTGGAGACAAATAAATTATTAGCTCAATTACCCTATTCTAGAGTAGGGGGTGGCACAAATTTTATTAGGTAGGTAATATTTTTTGATATTAAAATTAAAAGTTTTTCAGATTCTTTATATGCATTGTATCAAACTTGTTACTCGATCTCTTCGTTTTAAGTAAGAAATTACTTCCCATTTAGAGGCATAGGAAGGCAATAGGAGTTCTCCACTGCGCTTGATCTTGCGCAATGCTTATGACCTTAGTGCTACTACAGCGGTACCATTATTAAGGAAACGAAAATTCAGTTATGCACTGGGATTCTATTAGGGAGTGGTCCGGTCGACTGAAAAGACGGCAGTCTTTCAAAAGACAATGTTTCTGTTTTTTGTTACTACGGTAACAATATTGACAGTGTTCTATACTGACACATTCACCGCTGTTTAAAGCAGTACCGTATTTACTAGGAAAACAGACCTTAAGCTGATGAACTACGTTAGATCAGATTAACATTTCCTACATACTTTGAGAGATTATATATAGTTCGAACTTTTCAATTATTTTCTCAAGGTGCATTGTTTGTAACGTTACAAATAACACTCAAAAGAAATCGTATTTAGGTAAATGAGACAAATACAATCACCTACGCCATTTTTATTATAATCCATCCAAGCCGTAAATTATATTACATTTTTTTTATTTATAAACGATCCGTAAAGTACTTACATAAAGAACTTGCCTGCCTCGCTAAATTATCTAAAAATTGATGTTTTTGTGCAAAACGTCCATGTTTTACTTGTTCTTAATCTAATCTTTCTCGTAGGTATACCTAACCCTGCTGTTTATACAATGTTTTCTTTATGTTATGTGGGGCTAGTACGAGTTTTATCGATTAAGCTAATTGCACGCAAATAAGCGCTTATTAGGGTGCATTTAGTGTTCTAAAATCAAACGATCGAATCATTCGATCATTTTAGTATGAAAATTCATCGAAACACTTTCGATGATCGAATATCGAAACGATACTAAGGCTACTGGTATAGGTGTATTTTTGCGTGGGTTAGAGAATTTAATCGAAAATATCCATTTTGCGGACGAACTTCCAAATTATAGGATGACATTATGTGACATAAAGTGGACATGTTAACATTTTTGTGCCACCTAGTACGAATGCGAAGTCAGGTAGGAAGAGCGGTGTATGTATGCTTATTGTATACTATATGTCGTATGCTAAAATAACACTATCTTGTTGAAATGTCACTCTCACATTTAGGCGTGTTACTGGGCGCCCTACTACCCCCTACCCCCTACAATATAAAAACGAGCCCGTAACTTTGTAAACATTTAAAATGTTTTTCCGCTTTGAACATAGTGCGATATCCTTATTGTATCTTGTTACGTTGGGGGTTGGGGGAAAAAGGCTGCCGCAGCTACTTAACAAGATGGAACACGTGTCTGTTCATCAAAGGGGTCTAAATCGCTGAAAGTTAAGGTTGTTTAAAAAAACCTTTTCAGGTTAATTAATTTCGATTGTGAGTAATAAAATGTGAGAAAGGTCATGTAATAGGATTACCAACCATTGTTCCAATAAAAAAAAGTGTCCGCCACTTCTATAAACCGATGTCAAGAAAACATTCCTTTACATTTAAAATTAAAATATTTCCTTTTAAAAATCGAACATCAGTAATGAATTGTTAGAATCATTAGTTGTTACATATTCGTTAAGATCTAGTCCTGAAAAATGGTTACAAGAATCTATAGACATAATTAGAACGTTGTGCACCAACAAAGCCAATGGGAAGTTTTCTGGGGAGCTTCCGACAATACACACTAGGTGGCAGAACTTCTAATCAGGTCTATTGTCAAATTCAGTGCTGCCAACGTAGAGATGTTTTTTTCAGTGATGCCAACGTTGGGAAGTTTGTTTTCCATTGCGTTGCTAAGAAGTTGTTGATTTTGTTGCGCATAAATTTGAGAATAAATCTCAGGGTGCTGTTCTGTATTTTTTAATTTGTATTTAGGTAGGTATATAAAAAAAGATGAACAATTTTATTTGTAATAGTATGTAAAAAATGTACAATGATTACTCTAAACCTATTGTAAGTTATTATGTATAATAATATATAAGTTGTTTAATTTGAAATAAACTAGAATGATATTTTGGAGGTTAGATTGTGAGCGACCATAAGAAGAAGAAGAAGTAAATCGCCCCCGTTGGCAACACTGAATTTGACAATAGACCGGATTAGCTAGGGCGCCTCTAGCGGCACAGAAAGGAAGAAAAACATCCCATAGGCAATAAAGATGAGACATTATCAAAAATGGATATATTCATATCCTGGTGCCCAAATACAGCAGTCGCAGTCTTCAAATTTGGTTGCTCTCTTGTTCTCAATAATTTCCAACTTTTATCTCTATATTTCATTGATTATTGAATATCTACTTGTTGTAACACAAGGGATTTTTCGACATGTTGAACATGTCGAGAATTCCCATGATTAGGAGTTTCGGAGAATTAACATTACCACCTAATTGGGAACGTTTTTTAACGTAAAGTGATCACACTAAGCCAGCCTTCGAAATAACAGTAGAAGACGGTCTTACGACCGTAGTGGTTTGTTCCATTTAAAAATCGAACATTAGTAGGTAATGAATTGTTAGAATTATTAGTTGTTACATATTCGTAAACATTCCTTTATTCATCATTAGAAAAATGTATTTTTAGTTCCCAAAGTATTTTTTCAAATTCCTATTCAGTTTCAGGACAAAAAGTGGAAAATCGAAAAATAATTAAAACCACTGACATTAGACCCCTGATTAATGAGAACAAAATTATTGCAAATTAGCTCTGATATAAGACCTTTCAAGGAATTAGTCGAATTACAAATCACCCTGTTTATGTAAGTAAAATCTTTTAAATACTGGAACGTTATAAAATGTATATTTTGTACTATTAAGAGACCTCTGAGCCACCAATGACTGGTCGTGCAATTAACACTAAAAAAACAGTTGATAAAGAATTAAAATCTTAGATACTGTTAAATCTGATAATGATATTCAATAGAAAAGCCATTTAAAATATTAACACCACAAAGCTTGTAAAACATCACTTAATTATTATTATTTAAACACGTGGCAATATATCAAATAAACTAAAAAACGCAAACAGTGATTTATTAAGTCAGAAGTAGACTCCCGTGTTTAATTTATAATTAAAGTAAACCGGTGGGCTTGGTATAATTTATAATCGGTATTCCAAGTACAGAGTGTATTAATAACAATTTGTACCAACAATAACCAGGTGTTTACGAAAATAAGAATTATCTAACAACTAATGACTCTAAAAATTCATTACTGATGTTCGATTTTTGAATGGAACAAACCACCACGGGCTTACGACCGTCTTCTACTGTTATTTCGAAGGCTGGCTTAGTGTGATCACTTTACGTTAACAACGTTCGCCACTAGGTGGTAATGTTTGAGTCTCCGAAACTCCTAATCACGAGAATTCTCGACATGTGAAAAAATCTCATGCAATACAACAAGTAGATATTTAATAATTAATGAGATATAGAAATAGAAGTTGGAAATTATTGAGAACAAGAGAGCAACCAAATTTAAAGACTGCGACTGCTGACATGTATTTGGCGCCAGGATATGACTATATCCATTTTTGTTAATGTCTCATATTTATTGGGCTCTGTTGGTACACAACGTTCTAATTATGTCTAGATTCTTGTGACCCTTTTTCAGGACTAGATCTTAAAGAATTATCTAACAACTAATGACTCTAAAAATTCATTACTGATGTTCGATTTTTGAATGGAACATGCAATAATTCTGTAGAAGGGTTGTTTTGTAATTATTACCTAATACAAATATGCTACGTACTTTTTTAATTAATTAAATGTCAGAACTACGGTTTAAATTTCAAAATACTTTTTAAACTAGAATGGCTTAGAAAATCAACTTGTAGCGATATGAACAAGAAGAAAATATGGACCCAATATGAAATTACAGTTCTTTTTTTTATGAAAATAGATATCTATTCAGTTGATAATTTTGTATCGGATGATCACTCATTTCAAACGTGATTTTTTTCATGATATCAACACTTTACATTATTTTTAATGTACTCGTAGCATTCTTTTTATTCACAATGTTCAATGTAAAAATATATCAATTTCGATTCTTCTACCTTTCCAGGGCTAGATTTTTAATGAATATAGATTGACTAATGATTCTAACAATCCACATATAATAATTTTCAATTTTTAAATGATATTAGCAAGCTACTAAGGGCATTTTAAAATGAGAATCAGTTAGGTACCATACTTGACGAAACAGCCTGCTTTGGCCTTCCAGTCAATGCTAGAAGACGGAGCTCATAGGTTATCAATGTTATCATCATCAAAAAACACCTGCCCCCATAACCATCGATTGCCACCAGGTCTCCCGGATGGACAAATTTAAGAACCTACCTGGGAGCAACCATTACCATCACTTGTGACCTCAGCAGCCCGATTCACGGAAAAGTTTAAGTCTAAGTTTAGTTCGAAGTTCGAACGAAGTTCGATTCAAACCCTCCGTGAATAGGTACATAGACTGTAGATAGTCGCCGCCTACAATAATTATTATTACCAGCAGCCCTATTCACAAAAGTTTGAATCGAACTTCGTTCGAACTTCGAACTAAACTTAGACTTAAACTTTTCCGTGAATCGGGCTGCTGGGCTGAGCTCCCTATACGTATCGGTATGGCAAGTGGCGCCTTTAACAACATGACCAAAATATGGAAAGCGTCGGCGTTTGTGTCGAGACGATGTAAACTCTTTGGAGCGTGTGTTGCCCATTCTTCTGTATGGGTGTGAGTCTTGGCAAAATGTGTCTCAGAAGAATTCTGGGTATCCGTATAGGGTGGTCCCAGCGACTCTCGAACGACGCTATACACCGGCGCGGGTCCAACACTTCTACCATTATGGAGAGGAGATTGACTTGGCTGGGAAATTTTTTAAGGACGCCGGGTGACTATTTGACGAGGAGAGCGCTGTTCTTCTTCCCAATAGGGTTCCAAAGACGAAGAAGACCTTTATTCCGTTCCTTCGAATTGGAGCTGAGGAATTTGTCGCGCAAGATGAGTCACGGCGTAGGGCTGTTGAACAAAAAGATGTACATACTGAGTTCGACAACCGGTTAGTATTATTAAAATTATCGAAAAAAATAACGATTTTTTGTTCCATTCAAGGAAATCTTAAGTCTTAATCTAAACTTTTCATATTATTCTAGGCAGAGGTATGTAAACAGTAGTTATTAGGTATGTAAAAATTATAATGAATAAAGAGGTAATGATTAGATAAGGGAGAGATGTTATTATAAATCTTCTTATCTCACGATAAGTTGCCATGGTTACATCTTACCACATAGCAACAGAGATAAGGCCCACGGTAGTTTACAGAAGCAGCAAGTTGGCCCACCCAAACACTATTTATACATTCACTTGTACATTATTCTTAGGTACCTATATTTAATTTTTACTATTTAACCCGTCCCTTTTTTGCCCGTCACTCCGTAAGGGGCAGGCAGAGAGAATGGACCTCCACTCTTTTCTATCCTAACACACTTCTTTCGCTTCTACTCTTCTTGCTTCGAATAAAATCACGAAAGATCATGTAGGGAGGGGGGGGGGGTGTTAGTAAGAAAATCAAGTGCATTTATTTTTTCTGATAAATTTAATGAATCACATTTACATTTTATATTAATTAAAAAAATGACGAAATAAAAAGCCAACTTTATAAATTTTTTGTACCAAAAAAGTAGGTACACGTAATTCAGGGGAGAAAGTGGGGGGGGGGGGGGGGGAGGATCAAAACGGCCATAAAACGGCTTCATTAGACAGGTCTAATGTGAACATAGTTATAATCCATTTCTACTAAAACAATAATAAAAAAACGTATTCTTTTTTTTAGCATTGTAGCGATTGACAGGTATCGATTAAAAAAGCTCATTACACGCATAATATACCTACCTACAATGTTCGCATCACATTTCTTTTATTTTGACGGCATTAGTTAAAATGTAAATAACACAAAATCACCGATTTGTCACTCTCATCAAAAAATTATATCATTTGTGGTCATTGGGTGGATAATAGCGTATAGCTAGTAATTTCACAGGGTCATTCTAGGTAAAATTGTGGGTAGGTACCCATAAATATAAAAAGAGAAAAGGAGGCAAATGCGTAACACTGAGCGCAGTGGAATGCTGCTTTTGCTTCCTTGTGCCCAATGTAGGATTTTAAAGCTAGTGTTTACTGATCGTATTTAAAGTATTGACTATCGAATGAAAAAACACCTGTTAGAAAAATGGTGAGAATAATAAACAATTATTTAGCCAATAAAATATATATTAACCTTTTTAAAAGCAAAATAATTGTGATAATTGTCTGCTTTTTATTAGATTAGTTCAGTAGTCTGTCACAATGTGTATAGAGTAATATTCAAGGATAAAACTGAAATAAATTCTCAGAGACTTATTCTTGATAATATATAGTTGATTATTTTCGGTATTACTCCTGGGACGCGCATGTCCAACTGCTCATCCATCTCTTTGGTGCTCGTACAAGGGTGTGCTGGTTGATGTGATTTCATTCTCTTATAATTACTAGAATCACCGGATCCGTTCTGTTGACGTGGTCTTTCCAGTAAGGCCTTCTATTTCTACCCCATTGCCTGACGTTCTCGATATCGCAGAAGCTCCGAATCTGGAGTTTATTAGCCTGCCTCGAATGGTTTATTTCACTATGGGTTGGTGATTTTTTGAGAATCTTTCTTTTTCGTGGTGTCGGTTATAATTTGCACATCGTAAATCATGATCAATCCAGCAGGTTATATAAATATGTTACTTATTTTCGATGAATTTCAATTTGAATTTTATAAAACGCAATCTAATTTGTAATTTTATTTAAACTAATTTTTTTATAGTTTTTACTATTTAAAAGAAGTCATACCCTAATTAAATTAATTTCGTATACGTTCCGTTTTATTTTAAGCCTTTATTATTGTTAAAAATGTTAATTCATCAAGGTTAGCTCAATCCGGTTGGATCCGGCCGGATTCAAAATGAGACCGGATTGCAATCCCTATATGTGACATTTTACGTGACTAGTCCCTGCATATTATTCGCATTCAATCACAAATGTTGTTCATTTTACTTATTATGAGCTCACAATCTGACCTCCAGAGACTGAAGCCATCATTGGATCGCGTCATCCGTTAGTGCGTGCAAGTCCTTCTTCAAATGCGTACATGGGGCACCCGTTAATCAGATGGTCGATTGTTTGTGTAATCCCACATGCGCATGCTGGTGAGTTATGAGTATGGGAAAGTGATGTTTATCTTGCAACAGTAGTGTAACTCTACCACCTAGGGAAATTGAAACTGCAAAAACAGATTGTTTAGGAGTGCACTAAAGAGACTATTTTTATATTCTATTAGCTTTCAACTCGAGTATAGGTACCTATCTATCTTTTGTTTACTTGGTCTTTTGTTAAATTTTCGAAATTATCTTACTTTTTTCACATTTTCACTCATATCTTTGAAAATAAGCATCATTTGCTTAACAAATTTGTAATAAAGTCTGAAAACAAAAAAAAAATTAGACCAAGTTTCTTAAAATGTAAAAAAAAACTTATTTTTTTTATTTATAACCTTCCTTCGCCGGCGCACCTAGCCCAGACCCATCACTTCAACCATTGTAGAAAGGAGATGAACATGGCTGGGACATGTTCTAAGGATACCGAATGACATTTGGCCGCGGAGAACACCGTTCTTCCTCCCATCAGGGTCTCGAAGACGAGGAAGACCCTTTCATACCGTGTTCCGCACTTTCGAAACAGAGCTGAGGGATCTGGATATGGTGTGGGAGGAAGTCATTGAAGCTGCGTGAGATCAATTGCAGTGGAGAGCTCGTGTTGCCCCTCTATACCCCTAAGTGGGGTCAAAAAGGTGTAAGTATGTATTTATACGTAATATAGCAATAACTTACACGATTAAAGACCTGAAGATGGGAGGTATACGAGTCCTCAAGAACCGATCATTCATATAAATTTTATGAATAAAAATACCACAAACATAGAGAAGCTATGTTATATTTACGCTGTTTCATAAGTATTCAAGTCCAATAAGTAAGAAATATTTTTCAGTTATGAAATTGAACTATTAAACATATGTAACAGATTTGTGTTTTATTTAACACCAGAGGCATCGATGTACTCCAATAGACCACCAAAATCGAGTCTGTTTAATATCACATATAGGTTCAAGTAAGTATCTTAGTACAATAATTTATGATGTGTTATTTTTTAGTGAAGTACATTTTGCCAACCCGAATTTTAAGAAATAAGTAGATAAACTGCCAAAAAATGGTAGAAATTGAACTGAAATTGAAAAATAATATCCTAATTTATTTATTTATTAACAGTTTTGGTAACACCAGCAGAAAGCTGACAAAACTTAGTAGGTACAACAAAGGACACAACACATATAAAATTCACCAGAGTTCCAATACGAGGTGTCCGCCACTTCCTTAATATTATGTATTAGGTATTTCAAGAAGGTAATCTATTGGTATCAGTCGACGGCTTTCGTATAGTGGGTTCAAATCCCGGTGCCGACCATTTCCACTTTCAAAACACAAGCTATGCTTTATGTGAAATAATGGTATTATGTCGAAAGTGTATTTGTGTTTACTTTGGATGAGCCCAGATCTCTTTAGATATTTTGATTTGAGTGAGAACAAAAATAATACAAATATTTTGTAAGGTTAAAGACATTTTTAAAACATCACAATTGGAATTCGACGACAAAATTCTTTTGAATTCTGTTGTAAGCCATCTCTGACACTATTAATCTACGATTATAATATTTTACAAACACGAAGATATTCTCCAGCTTTTCTTGTCACTATTGAAAATAAAACAATAACAAATGGTACTCACGGAATAGAAACAGAAGAACTGGTAAGAAAAATATCTTGTACTTCATTTTTCAAATCTTGACAGATGGACAATGTATTTGTTCTTGTCGACGGTAAAAACAAAACTAGAAAATATTCACTAGTAATAAATTTTTACACATTTCACTTTAAAATAAATATATAAAAATAATATATTCTTATGATTGTTTATTTTTTTCTATTTCAAAACTTTTTCCGATTCGATACGACAATTTTCTCGGCAGTAATATTTATGAATAAGACGCCTGCTAGACGCTTTCTCGGCGCGCTAGATCTAAACGACTGATTCACCATATGAATTGAGTTTTCCCGCTACAAAACTTCACGCCGCCGTACGCACTACTTGTGTATAGGCGTTAGTGCGTGTTTCGGTTATGTATGTACGATTTCAATCAAACGCTTATATACATTTTTTACGAATGTAACAAATAAATCAATGCGCTATGAGACACAGGTCTAAAATAGTGTCTTTAATAATTCTACTAAAGTAGTTATTCTAGGAGAATCTCGTATGAGAAATACAGTGGAAGCTCTTATTACGAGCACATTTCTAAACGAGCGAAATAAAATATGAAAATTTTACTCCTGAGCGAAATTTCCCATTACGAGTTTCATAGAATGGAAAGTTGCGTTTTCAGATTTAAGTACTCTCTAGCAATCATATAACTTGAGCTAAAATTTACCTATTTTGAAAGTTATCCATATGAAAATCAGATTTTATTGTTAATCATTCCGAAAATGAGTTTTATCTACTTACTAGGTGAACCATGCCCTTATTGAAACGAATTTCAGAGTCCAAATTACCGGAATGATCTCAATTGTTTTGCTCTTTTTCTCTACTCCAAATTTACTTTCTTAAATCTGGGTTGGCAACACGAGCTGTGCTATGAGCAATGTGAGCATTCAGCATTGCCTACTCGTACCATAATTGCTAAAGATGCGAACTGGCGCTTAATACTATACTATTGTCGTCAAGTTTCCAAAAACTGTTCTATATAACTCACTTCTTGCTTTCGAATATAGAATATGAACTTACCCCACATGTGATATATTTCCTTCTTTACCGCTATCTATTGGAAACTCGTAAGCAGAAATAAAACTTGTAAATTTTAATTCTGTGAAAATTAATCTTACCACAATAATTAGGTTTTAATAGTCTTTTATTTATTTTATTTATTTAGGTAAACAGACAGTCATTAACAATACATAAAAATTAAAACAAGTATGATAACAATAAGTGGACCAATTAAGAAATTATATAGAGAAAGAACTAGTTAATAGGCAATACAGATTATGCGCGCCTAATTTATAGTTTAGCTTGATTTTTCCATGGTGTCATTTAAAAGAAATTATAATCCATTTCCAGATCCTGGTCTATACCTATTCATTTGGTGTCAATGCCAATTTATGCTCTATTCGTATATCTGGCTCCATGTTTGCTTGGTGTTAAAGCACCGTTGTCCGTAAGGGTTAATTTACACCAAAGAAACAGTAGCCCTAGTACAAGAATTACGAAACGAAATATGAGTTTCTCATACAAACCGACTTGTCAAATGGTCATCGAACAAACCTTTCGATCTGGACCACCAGTACCTATAAGTTTTCGATGATCGAATATCGAAACGATCGTCGAAAGCGTTTCGAAAAATGTTCATACAAAAACGATCGAATGATTCGATCGTTTGATTTCTGAACACTATTTGCATGCTAATAAGCGCTTATTAGCGTGCAATTAGCTTTCGATTAAATTCGTACTAGCCCCACAGATCCAGAGCGGCTAGTACGAGTTTTATCGAAAGCTTATTGCATGCTAATAAGCGCTTATAAACGTGCAGATCAAAAGTTGAGTTTGAAAACTTATTTTTAGGTATAAAAAGTCTATTTTTGATAGCTGTTTACGTATTTCTTCTTCGCGATTTATTTCCACAAATTTCCACCTCCTTTCATAAATCCTTTGGAGCGAAGTAGGCATTCTAATAGTATCAACCGTTTACCTATGAGCTTACTAGGAAGGTTATCAGGCATTTCAGGCAACGAATAACTTTGGCGTGCCCCACAGATCCAGAGCGGCTAGTACGAGTTTTATCAAAAGCTTATTGCACGCTAATAAGCGCTTATAAACGTGCATAGTGTTCGTATAGTGTTCTATAATCAAATGATTAAATCATTCGATCATTTTTGTATGGTAAATTTTCGAAACTCTTTCGATGATCGTTTCGATATTCGATCATCGAAAACTTATACTAGGGCTACTGAGCTATAAAAATAGAGAATCGTATTGACAGTGACACCAACCAAACAACAACGAGCAAGAATTAACACCAATAAGTAATTAATGGGTGGTTAAAAACTACGCGCAAGCCAAAGTTCTTCGTTGCCTGAAATGCCTGATAACTTCCTAGTAAGCTCATGGTATGGTATGGTGTAGTGGGATACCTTAATACGGAGTCCATTATATAGGTAAACGGTTGATACTATTAGAATGCCTACTTCGCTCCAAAGGATTTATGAAATGCCTGATAACTTCCTAGTAAGCTCATGGTATGGTATGGTGTAGTGGGATACCTTAATACGGAGTCCATTATATAGGTAAACGGTTGATACTATTAGAATGCCTACTTCGCTCCAAAGGATTTATGAAATGCCTGATAACTTCCTAGTAAGCTCATGGTATGGTATGGTGTAGTGGGATACCTTAATACGGAGTCCATTATATAGGTAAACGGTTCATACTATTAGAATGCCTACTTCGCTCCAAAGGATTTATGAAATGCCTGATAACTTCCTAGTAAGCTCATGGTATGGTATGGTGTAGTGGGATACCTTAATACGGAGTCCATTATATAGGTAAACGGTTCATACTATTAGAATGCCTACTTCGCTCCAAAGGATTTATGAAATGCCTGATAACTTCCTAGTAAGCTCATGGTATGGTATGGTGTAGTGGGATACCTTAATACGGAGTCCATTATATAGGTAAACGGTTCATACTATTAGAATGCCTACTTCGCTCCAAAGGATTTATGAAATGCCTGATAACTTCCTAGTAAGCTCATGGTATGGTATGGTGTAGTGGGATACCTTAATACGGAGTCCATTATATAGGTAAACGGTTGATACTATTAGAATGCCTACTTCGCTCCAAAGGATTTATGAAATGCCTGATAACTTCCTAGTAAGCTCATAGTATGGTATGGTGTAGTGGGATACCTTAATACGGAGTCCATTATATAGGTAAACGGTTCATACTATTAGAATGCCTACTTCGCTCCAAAGGATTTATGAAATGCCTGATAACTTCCTAGTAAGCTCATGGTATGGTATGGTGTAGTGGGATACCTTAATACGGAGTCCATTATATAGGTAAACGGTTCATACTATTAGAATGCCTACTTCGCTCCAAAGGATTTATGAAATGCCTGATAACTTCCTAGTAAGCTCATGGTATGGTATGGTGTAGTGGTATACCTTAATACGGAGTCCATTATATAGGTAAACGGTTCATACTATTAGAATGCCTACTTCGCTCCAAAGGATTTATGAAATGCCTGATAACTTCCTAGTAAGCTCATGGTATGGTATGGTGTAGTGGGATACCTTAATACGGAGTCCATTATATAGGTAAACGGTTGATACTATTAGAATGCCTAATTCGCTTCAAAGGATTTATGAAAGGAGATGGAAATTTGTGAAAATAAATCGCGAAGAAGAAATACGTAAACAGCTATCAAAAATAGACTTTTTATACCTAAAAATAAGTTTTCAAACTCAACTTTTGTTTTGAAAAAAGCTTTCTGAGAAATAAATCTTTAAGATGTTGATTCGTATTATATTTATTTTTTAAAGGCTTTTGAAATATATTTTTATTTTGCGAAAAGTAAATAAGTACATGAATTATTTATGAAATGTAAATAATAAAACATCAAAGAATATTATCTATATATTAATACGTGAAGAATAATATTGTGACCATTTTTACGAAAATTGCGCGGACGGAGGTGTAGGTAGGTATCATAAAATCAGCTTTAAATGTAATTTTGTTGTTATGAAACGCGTTATTTTTTAAAGGAAACTTAAAGTCTCCTTTAGTTTTTATGAAACCGGCTGTAAGTCTTTTACAATGGAACCTTAATAATGTTCAAACTTATAATTTAAACAAGTTATGGTCGAATTTCGATCACTGGTCGACCACTTGTTTTATTTTAATCTATCTTCTACTTCTAATATAAGACGCTTTTCCTCGAAAGGGGTTATACTAGAGGTAATTTTATTTGCAATAATTTTCTTCCCATTAACTAGGAGTCTAATGCCATTGCATGGATTTCGACTTATTTCATTAAAATTTGTTGAGTAGTTCCCTTCATAAAATCAAAATTAAAAATGAAAAAAATTGATTTATGTTTTAAGAATGTTTTTTTCTGAAGATTTTGAAAATTTCCCCTAGATTTCTTATTTAAAACATACTTTCATTTATTGTCAGCTATTAGAAAAAAATATTGAAAACTGAAAGTTGTGAAACAAATGCATAACTTTGGAAACTAAAAATGCGCGTTTTTTACGCCAAGTGTATTATACTTTTTGAGTAATTCCCTTCGAAAATACAAAATTAAAAAAAAAAACAGTGCATTTAATTTCCGTTTTTTCAGAGCTAGTAATCAAAATGCAATGTTTTATTAATATTGATCATAATATTATTTCCTTTGACAAAGAACAATACAGAGCATGTGTTTTGAATAAATTCAACGTTAAATAAATTATTTAGAGTTTGAACACGAAATGCAACGCTCACAATGGATCGGATATTATCACAATGGCTGAATTTCTTTGGAACTATCGATCAAACATATTATTTGCTCATTATTATAATTATTATAGTCACTTATTAAAACAATGTAGACAAAGTCTCCCAAATCACAGCAGGGGTCTCCAAAATTTGATGCCTTAAGGCCATAACGTATGTTACAAAGGCTAAAACAGTTTTAATTTATCTGCCATTGGCCACATGTATTTCTACAGAGCGTGCGAACTAAGAAAACAGGCTTTTTGCATTTCAATTGCCTACTATTACAACAAAATCTCAAAATCCTATAGGAGTCTTCCACTGGTACAATTAATAGTAATGTTATTAAAATGATACCTGTTGAAACCTAAAAAAAATAAACTAAAATAATGAATTTTCCATTAATAATATTTCCGTGGGTTGTTTACTTTTTATGGTACCAAGGTAGGCACTAGTTACTTATTTGTGCGAGGAAACTTTTTTCAAGATAAAATTCACAAAGAATGTTTAGAGATCAAAATTAACCGATGAGCATTTTAAATCTCTTTTATTTCGAAAATCGCAATTACATAAACTAGTGATGTATATTATTTTACTGTGATAAGAATGATTCATTGCATATATTATTTTTTAGTAATCATTCATTACATTTAAGTTAGGTTCAAGAAAATAAAATCGAGTAATTTCCATTCTGTGTTTTCTTCACTCATCACAGCAATAGTAAAAACAATAAGACATGGGATATCGCGGGACGAATTGATGAAACTAGTCTTAAAAACAGAGGTGGGATTGATGGGAATAACGGCTTAAATTCAAAAACGTTTTAGCAATTTCATTAATTGAAAAAAACGTTATTATTAAAAGCTTAATGCTTTTTTATTTTACAAACCCAAATTAAAATTATCGAATATTTGGTACCTATATGGAAAGGTACAATTTCTCCAAAAAAAAATGTCAATGAGTATAGTGCGCGCGAGCCTAATATTTTAGTTCAACTAATATTAACTGTCATGTTAATGAAATGGGGGTAAGCTTATTATTAGCTTATAATATTGCTTATTATTAGCCTGACTGTTATTTTTGTTCAACTAATATTTACAAATATCGCTTAATATGAACAACGTTAAGGGCGTTATTTTTATCAGCTATCGTTATAATTAACGCTCATATTGTTAGTCTTAAACTGTCCATGCCGGATTGATAGTATATACCTACTGGCGTGCCGGATTTGGCCCGCGGGTCGTAGTTTGGATACCACTGTCCTATTATAGCATCACATGCAATACTTTCAAGTACCTTTCATAATATCACACATATTGTATTGATTGAAATATCTGAGGCACGTGTTTTACATATCCAAGTATCCGGCATGCATTCATCATACTCATTCGCCATTATGGCGTTTAACCTGAGGTGGGTTCATAACCCAACACCTGTGTGTAGGTCAGCTCATGTAAATTCCTCCTTCGATGAGCTTCAAAAGGAGATATATTAAATCAGTCATTTATAATCTAAAAGCGCCAATACTATACAGAGAGACGACTTTTTAATCTCAGTCGTCTAAAAGCCAAGTCGATCAGAAAAATATACATTACTGATCAGTAATCAGCAATACGCAGATGATTCTGCATTAATTTCGCATTCTGCTGAAGAATTACAGCTAATAATCGACGCTTACACTTGGGTATATACGGCTCCAGGATCGAAGCTCAACGAATCGAAAACCAAAAAATTATCTACGCCATCAGGTCCGATCACATAAAACCTTACTGCTAATGGTCAAACCATCAAGGAGGTGAAACACCTCAACTATCTGGGAAGCATTGTGAACGACGTGACCAATATGGATGAGGAAATTAAGAACAAACTTAACGCAGCTTCTTGCGCTTTCTGGAAAATAGGGAAAGGGTCTTCGACAGCCATGACCTTACGCTGAGCACCAAGATTGCGGGGTGTAGTCATTCCAACTATGATATACCGATGTGAGACATGGGTCAATTATTGGCGTCACATCACACGAAAAGCTTCAGCAGCGGCATCTCCGTCAATTGGTGAGAATACATAAAATTTCGAATGCTGAAGTGCTCAGAAGATCAGACTACCTCAGAATCGACACAATCTTGTCACGCGCCCTCTTGCGTTGGTCTGGCTACGTAGTCCGCATGAAAGATAACGCATGCTCCCGAAAAACATCCCATAGGTATGGAGAGGTAACTAACGGGAAGAGAATACACGGTGGACAGCGCAAGAGATATAAGGACAACTTCCACACTGCGTTGAAGAGTGTCGGCAGGCAGTCAGATTGGGAGAGTGTTGTGACCGACAGATCGGAGTGGCGGGGTGTCGTTGCGGAGTGTCAGGGACAGATAACGTATAAGAAGACGTGGTCCAACTGTCGGAGGTGATCATCCGTGTCCAGAGTGTGGTAGGATATGTTTGTCCTGGATTGGACTCCACAGCCATATCGGGTGGCACCGAAGACACAATCTAGTTTCCTGTTTTGTATACCTAACGTCCGTATTATGGGCGTTGATTGATTGATGTTTTTGAGTCTAGAAGTGTAAACAGACAGAGACGGTGCCGACATAGACAGACGTGAGCTGGTCATATCGGTAAGGAGGGCCAAGTTAGGACTAGGAAAGAACGTTATGATTTGAATGAAGTGGAAGAGGTTTGTCTGGTTAGGAATGAATGGAAGTTCGTACTCTCTGCCTAGCCCCTCCGGGGTGTGTGATAAGTGTAAACAACACTGTAAAAAACGCCTTTTGATGTGCGTATTTTAATTATTATTATTTCACATCAGTGCAATAATATATCCATCAGTGCAGTCGATCGCTCTATATGTAGGTACCTAAATGAACAAAAGGGTCTTCGATTTTTTTTGTGCATTGTTAGACACACAGTCTACAGGTAACAATAGATATTTTTTTTGTATGTGTGAACTGACCGAATGCAGAGAAAGTGTGTTATATTTATAAACTCCGGAAGACGCGAGTGAACTATCAACCCGTGTATTTATACCATTCGGGATAAACGCGGAAGCGCCAATCGAATTCATATACCCTGATTTTGATATCAAATATTATAGACACTGCGGTGTGCGCATCTCACGATTTTTTATTGACCTCTGATATCGAATTTTATAGACACTGCAGTGCGAACATGTATTTTTTGGAAAGTTGACCCATAAATCTTTGATTAAAAATTTAATTATATTGTTTTATTAATATTTTGACACATCAAAATGATGTTTTATCGCAGTATTTTGAAGATTACGATATAATTGATTAATTTTGATATTGAAAGGGATGTTTTGATGGCCTACACGCCTTGTTTCCACGTTATTAGATTAAATATCACGTTAGATCGATTATCTGATTGTAAAATAATAAATTTCATGCTTTCGTGGCAAATTACGATCTATTTAGTCATTATTAATAGTTTAAAACATAAATACACGTATTTTAGGAAGTAAATTGAATTTACCTAAAAGAATTAAATACTGCGTAGTTTTTGGAATTAAAATAATGCGCAATTAATTAACAACTGCGCAGTTTCTTGGATCTGAGACAGTGATTGCCAACTGGTGAAATATGTTCAAAATATTGTATTATTATTTTTATTGTAATTTGTAAATAATGTACTTTAGTGGTTATAAACTAGGTTAAACTATCACTGTAACTCTGTTTTTCTTAAATAAATAATAAAATGTATTAAATAATCCAAAATGACCAGAATAGAGTAACTATTGTAAGAGCATGTATGTAAAACTTGATTTAATTGATAAACAAATTGTATAGCTTTGTTTGATTGTTCAGTAAGAACATATTATATGCAAATTTACATCGAAATAATCAATTTCCAGATGCCACTTTTTTAGTAAAAATTTTGTGTTGGCACTCAAGGTTATTGAGTGGTCGATTCCTGGACGGAATCAATAAAATTGTGTTGCAGACGTCCGATCCGTTTCCTATTGTGGTCGATTTTTGTACCTATTATATAAATATTGCACGTTAAACTTTTGGTGTTCTTAATCAATTATCACGAATACCTGCAACATCTCATCGATAAATGCTTAATGTTCATATGCCCTAGTTATAGATACTTGATTGTTATATACTGATGACATTGTATCTTGTATAGTTTGTAAGATATTTAACTAAATGTCCAAATTTCATAGTGAAAATTTTTGGTGAATTTTTAGAAAATGGAGGCCTGTGATTGGTCAAAATAAACAATGATTTTGATTGGTTTTCTGTTTTTGAGATTTAGTATAAATAAAGGCGCAGTTGTAAGGCAGATCATCAGTTCGAATTGTGAATTACTCGTCGGAACACTTTGGAACTCGTGATCTCGCCGGACATCTGCCTTCAGGAATACACCGCTAGTTTCATTTCTACCCTCTCATTTCCCTGGTGATCTGGAGCCTCTCTATTGGACCAGCTGCTGCCCTGAGTCAATCATCCATATTGGTCGTAGCCTTGTCGGTTACATTGTTGGTCCTTCGAGCCGGATTGATCAGTGGAAGACTGGATGCCAGGACCTCTGCGATCGGGAAAAATGAGAGGAACGGAACTAGCTGGTGTAGGCGATTGCCAACCTGAAGCGGCAGATAGCCCTATTGAGGGTTCTGAGGTCCAAGAGTTAAATCGTAGTGAAAGTGAAAACCCGCGAGTCGTACAGTCTACCCCAGTGGGGGGCGCGAGTGAAGTTGTGTCACGTCGTGAACTAAACGATATCAGACGAGCTGATATGGACACTATGTTGTCTTACATTAATGACGCTTTTGAACGTTTGATGGAAAGCCAAAATCAATTAAGCCAGATGTTCCTCGAGAACAGGCAAGGAGCTATTAAAAACAATTCGAAGTGCGAAAATGTCAGGGCAAGTGTTAATAGACAGCCTGAAGTTTCATTTAATTTGGCTGATCGGGTGTCGTCCGGTGTGACAGTTCCGAATATGTTACACCTCTTTTCACCTGGTGGGAGTTCCAGCACAGAGTATAATGATACGTGTATTGGTGAGCCCAGGAATAACACACTTCCTGAGCCCCGCGAAGAAAAAGTTCCGAAAACGGGTATTCAATTAAGTGCCCTAATGGCTAGGCAGACTGCAGCTCGAGATTTACCATACTTTGATGGAAATCCGCTAGAGTGGCCAGCGTTCAAGGCACAGTACGAAATCTCAACAAAGACCTGCGAATTATCCAACGCAGAAAACTTGATGAGGTTGCAAAGATCCCTGAAAGGGAAAGCTAAAGAATCTGTTAGCGGCCTATTGCTTTACCCCAGTGGCGTACGTGAGGCCATGGAAACGCTTGAAGAGCAGTATGGGCGCCCAGAAATAATAATTATGGGTATGCTTGAAAAAGTGAAGCGCCTTCCACGTTTGTCAGAATCTCCGGCAAGTGATGAGTTGAACAAGTTTTACGTCACAATTAAAAACTTTGTTTCTGTTGCCGGACGTATGAAGGCTGAATACCTAAATATCCCCGGCCTTCTTGGAGAACTGGTGAACAAGCTACCATCACATATGAAGACATGGTGGATGTCATCACAACATGGAGCAGACGACAGGAGGAGCAGATCCATTGCAGATTTCTCTAGGTTCTTGAAGTCAGCGTGTGACTTACATCTATCGTGTGCGGCCGAAAAGTTTGTGAATTCGAAAAATATGTATAATAAGCATGTGGTTTATAATGTGCAAAGTGATATGAAAACAAATAAATGTGTGATTTGTGATCAACCACATAAGTTATTTAAGTGTAAGGATTTCCTTAAATTACCCATCAATGAACGATGGGCTGCAGTAAGAAAATTTAAATTATGTTTTAAATGTCTTGATTCTAAATATTCGATCAAACATAAATGTAAAATCACTTGTAATGTTTCAAATTGTTCGGGAGGGCATAATAGCTGTTTGCATAGAGACCTTTCGAAAAATAATTCGAATGATAATTTGAATCAAAATTCATATGTTGCCAATACATACGCCAGTAGTTCAGTGGCTTTAAAAATTGTTCCGGTTCAAATCCGAGGGTCAAAAAGCACAGCATCTATTTTTGCTCTTTTGGATGAAGGATCAAATATTAGCTTGGTATGTAACTCGTTGGCAAGCATTGTGGGACTAAACGGGGAATTACATCCATTAAAAATACACGGGGCTCGGGGTATGTGCGCGAGTGAAAATAAATCTAGGAAAGTTAATTTAACAATTAACAACAAATTTAATATAAGCGCGCATACAGTGAGCAAGCTTCAGTTGCCCGCTCAACAATATTACGACAAGGAGTGTATCAAAATGGTTACACCTCAACTATTACTTGGTCAGGATAACGCATCCTTGATTGTAACCAGGGAAGTTAGAGGGGGTGGTGATTTGATTAATTCTAGAACATTACTAGGTTGGACATTGCATGGCCGGATTAATAGTAATTATGAAAATAATCACTGTACCGTTGGTCTAGTGACACACATTCAAAGAACAACTGATGACAATAATATGTTGTGCGAATTGTTAAAGGCGCATTACGCAATCGATAGTTTAGGTATTTCTGGGCCTGCCAGAATTAGTAAAATAGATGTGCGCGCCGAAGAAATTCTCTCAAACACAACAAAACAGTTGAAGAATGGGCATTTTGAGACCGGTTTAATTTGGAAAAATGACTCTGTGGGTCTGCCGGACAATAGAAAATGTGCCTTAAACCGATTGTGGGGCTTAGAACGTAAGCTCGAGAGGGATCCTCAGCTAGCAACGGCATATAGCGATAAAATTAATGAATATATTACGAAAGGCTACGCTAGGGAAATTTTAAATCACGAACTTAAAATACCTAATCCTAGAAGGTGGTACTTACCACATTTTCCTGTTTTTAATGTTAACAAACCGGGTAAATTGCGTATTGTTTTCGATGCAGCTAGCAAATGTCAAGGAATATCTCTGAATGAAACCTTGTTGTCAGGCCCTGACCTCTTAGCATCACTCGTTGGTTGCTTGATGCGTTTTAGAGAAGGCCCAATTGCGGTGTCTGCTGATATTAAAGAAATGTTTCTGAGGGTAAAAATAATACCACAGGATCAACAGTCGCAATTATTCCTTTGGCGAAACAGCAAAGAGCTAGATGTTAAAACGTTTGTTATGACGTCAATGATTTTTGGGTCAACCTGTTCCCCAAGCAGTGCACAGTACGTTCGCAATAAAATAGCGGAAAATGCACAACACACACAACCGAAAATAGCGTGTAGTATTCGTGAAAACTTTTACATGGACGATTACTTAGAATCATTTAGTTGTGTGTCCAGTGCGCGAAACACAGTCAAAGGGGTTTTCGATTTATTACAGAAAGGACAATTTGAATTAACTAACTGGGCCTCCAATGAGCCTACTGTACTTGATCAATTTCCCGAAACCTTAAAGGCGTCCGCCACAGTTGATATTATACATGCACAAAATAGCGAAAAGGTGTTAGGAGTAACTTGGGATCCTAAATCAGAAAACTTCATTTTAAAATTTGATAACAGATTGAAGTACATTGACGTTATACATACGAAGAGACAGCTACTTAGTTCGGTAATGGAACTATTTGATCCGATTGGATACAGTTCTACCGAGTTGAAAAATAATTGCGTAAACATAAATGTTTACACCGATTCATCGAGAAGTTTACCTTATATAAACCGATTTTCCAAACTTTCGAGGCTAGTTAGGGCCACAGCTTGGATGAAAAGATTCGCCAATAGATGTTTAAAAATACTAACGTATTAATAACATGCTTAACAAGGCCGTCTGTAAAAAATTATTTTACTAAAAAGGCGTTAATAAATAGTAAAACTTTGTTTTACGGCGGGAGTGTAAAAAACGCCTTTTGATGTGCGTATTTTAATTATTATTATTTCACATCAGTGCAATAATATATCCATCAGTGCAGTCGATCGCTCTATATGTAGGTACCTAAATGAACAAAAGGGTCTTCGATTTTTTTTGTGCATTGTTAGACACACAGTCTACAGGTAACAATAGATATTTTTTTTGTATGTGTGAACTGACCGAATGCAGAGAAAGTGTGTTATATTTATAAACTCCGGAAGACGCGAGTGAACTATCAACCCGTGTATTTATACCATTCGGGATAAACGCGGAAGCGCCAATCGAATTCATATACCCTGATTTTGATATCAAATATTATAGACACTGCGGTGTGCGCATCTCACGATTTTTTATTGACCTCTGATATCGAATTTTATAGACACTGCAGTGCGAACATGTATTTTTTGGAAAGTTGACCCATAAATCTTTGATTAAAAATTTAATTATATTGTTTTATTAATATTTTGACACATCAAAATGATGTTTTATCGCAGTATTTTGAAGATTACGATATAATTGATTAATTTTGATATTGAAAGGGATGTTTTGATGGCCTACACGCCTTGTTTCCACGTTATTAGATTAAATATCACGTTAGATCGATTATCTGATTGTAAAATAATAAATTTCATGCTTTCGTGGCAAATTACGATCTATTTAGTCATTATTAATAGTTTAAAACATAAATACACGTATTTTAGGAAGTAAATTGAATTTACCTAAAAGAATTAAATACTGCGTAGTTTTTGGAATTAAAATAATGCGCAATTAATTAACAACTGCGCAGTTTCTTGGATCTGAGACAGTGATTGCCAACTGGTGAAATATGTTCAAAATATTGTATTATTATTTTTATTGTAATTTGTAAATAATGTACTTTAGTGGTTATAAACTAGGTTAAACTATCACTGTAACTCTGTTTTTCTTAAATAAATAATAAAATGTATTAAATAATCCAAAATGACCAGAATAGAGTAACTATTGTAAGAGCATGTATGTAAAACTTGATTTAATTGATAAACAAATTGTATAACTTTGTTTGATTGTTCAGTAAGAACATATTATATGCAAATTTACATCGAAATAATCAATTTCCAGATGCCACTTTTTTAGTAAAAATTTTGTGTTGGCACTCAAGGTTATTGAGTGGTCGATTCCTGGACGGAATCAATAAAATTGTGTTGCAGACGTCCGATCCGTTTCCTATTGTGGTCGATTTTTGTACCTATTATATAAATATTGCACGTTAAACTTTTGGTGTTCTTAATCAATTATCACGAATACCTGCAACATCTCATCGATAAATGCTTAATGTTCATATGCCCTAGTTATAGATACTTGATTGTTATATACTGATGACATTGTATCTTGTATAGTTTGTAAGATATTTAACTAAATGTCCAAATTTCATAGTGAAAATTTTTGGTGAATTTTTAGAAAATGGAGGCCTGTGATTGGTCAAAATAAACAATGATTTTGATTGGTTTTCTGTTTTTGAGATTTAGTATAAATAAAGGCGCAGTTGTAAGGCAGATCATCAGTTCGAATTGTGAATTACTCGTCGGAACACTTTGGAACTCGTGATCTCGCCGGACATCTGCCTTCAGGAATACACCGCTAGTTTCATTTCTACCCTCTCATTTCCCTGGTGATCTGGAGCCTCTCTATTGGACCAGCTGCTGCCCTGAGTCAATCATCCATATTGGTCGTAGCCTTGTCGGTTACAAACACTAAGAACTCTCTGGCAGAAAGTGCTCAAGCTCTAGATAGAACTCTCTACCTAGAGCTCGAGCAGTTTTATTACACATAACATCCAACATCCAAGCAACTGCAATAAACTTTCAAAAGAAACTTCAAAATTATGAATTTATATTTTCTAACATGAGATAATATTATACTCTAGTAATAGATAGGTACTATATCACTGCGACTTCTCACGGCCTGCCTAACAATTATTGGATGAAGCGGAAAATGGGTCTGTCAATATAAGGCCAAATGAAAATAGACAACGAGGCCTGATTTATTATTGAAGGTGGTCACTAGTCGGGTCAGATGGCTGTTTAGATTGTAGAGAAAGGGAGGTGCGCCGAACAAACCCGGCGCGGCATAATGTCCTCGTAAACTTCATGCTGGTATACCATCAGGCGCCTATCCTATAGGTACCGGTACGTGGCCATAAAAGAACGGGTTAAATCGCTATGGTGACTCGGAACACGCAATTTTGTTAGCGGAAATATTACACTCGCGTGTGGAAGTTCCAATCATTGTTTTTCTAACTCTTTCTGTATTCCTTTACAATATATAGGTAATAATAGTAATAATGTAAGATCAAACATTTATTATAATTGTTTAAAGTTAAAGACATGAGTAGTTATGTTCTTCCTTTTGCCTGTATGAAAAACTAAAGCAGCAAATCAAGATCTCTGGAACGTCTATAGGACGAAAACGAAAAAGAGGATAATTAACAAAGAGGAGCTAGGCAAAATAGAAATTAACCATAGGCAACCCTTAACGAACGTTTCTACGACAAAGCCTCGATGCTCACCGAACCACTGCATGTGACTACTGAAATGAAAATGGCGTCGCTTCCCCCACCTAACGTTACTATTCTCACTCCGCTAACCCACCAGCCCGCTCTACAGTGAGTGTTTGAAACTCGAGTGTCCATTTTGCCCTACCCTGTAGATATAGCAGTCATATTATGCAGATAGCACGGTCAATTAACCCATTATCATCAGCGTAAAGATGCTGAGTGCTATCATTTTTATTAAAGTAAAATAAAAAAATATATGGGACAGAAACAATAAGTAGACCTGTTGTCAACGTATCTATGGGAGTCGAAAGTGTGTAGCAGACATACATCAGGAGGTAATTTTCTGGTTTCATAATAAAAAATACAGAAAAAAACACGTCTTTTTAGTTTGGACTAAGTTTGTTTGCTACAAATGGATTTGACCATCTTAAAATGTTACAGTTTTGGATTTGACTCATTTTGCCAGAAATCTGTGGAAAATCAAAAAGAAATCAATAATTTTTGTACGAAAATATTCAAGATGGCTTCAATGAAACCTACCATCGGTCGAATTTGATTTGCTTGGATGAAAGGGAGGTTTGATAGATTTGAATAATTTACTTCACTAAAATACAAACAATCGAAGAATGAATACAGGTATTAGACACTGACTAAAAATTTCTTTGCTAAACAGTTCTCATAAGTCATGATTTTCAAACCGATCCTGTAAAAATATATAAATATTTGACGAGCACTTTTCTACTCGGGTTTTAATTATAAAGGAAATTTTTTTCATGACCGGCAGTTCCCAAAGGACACCACCTTAATATAATCGTTTCCGATTTGCACGTATCAGCGCTTTTAATGCATAGGTACCTATATCGGCTTCGAAATTCACAGTTGGAAAACATCCAAGCTTACTATGAACAGCATCAAAAAGCTGATCCCTGGTTTGAATCAACCTCTCGAGAAGTCCTTCAGCAAGAAGAGATCAAGCCAGGTTCGATTCCTCCGAGAGACAGACTGTGGATTTTGCCTTGCAGGCTAGGATGTTCTCATGGTGATTCAGTTGTCAAAAGCTTGATGGAAGAAGATCTTCCAGTCATGACAAAATTTAGACAGGAGGAGAACCTTTGAACTGGTCAGTGGTTCAAGATATCATCAAGTCGGCACGGAAATTTGTAGAAACTCATACTGCTTTATTTAAAACCTCTGATTAGTGGAAATATCATCATATCTTTTATTTCCACTTTTCTATTTTATTGCTTATGTTCTGTTGATTTTATTTCATTCTGTATCTGGCATATTGACTGTTTTTCTTGATTTTCTATATTGTTGTTGTTGCTTTCACTATTTTATTTTATATATGTTTAACACATTGACCACTTACTGCTTTTATCTGTTCCTGTTTAACCTACTTAATTAAATTTTATCAAATTATTCCGCTTCAACTACCTTATTTTATAGATGTTTAACACAATGACCTTTTATTGCTTTTATCTGTTCCTGTTTGACCGTCTTAATAAAATTTAATCAATAGTTGTTCCTATGTGTCCTACCTTTTTCAAATTTATAAAAGCTGCATACTTTATTTGCACTTGTTTATTTTACTGCTTGTATTCTGTAAAATTTTGCTAGATTCTATATTTGGCACATTGACCATTTTTGTCTTATTTGATTTTATATATTGTTGTTGTTGAATCAACTGATTTGTTTTTTAACGATTTTTGACACGTGTTGCATGCCATTTCTGTATTTTTACATTGTTGTATTTGTATTAAAGGCTATTGCCGTTTATAATTGTAATAAATAAATAAATAAATAAAAAAAGAGTTCAGCGGTAGAAAATTTGCGATTAAACCGTCGTCGAGGTAGTTTTACCCATATCGATTGATTGCGAGCTGATCTCTGTAGATTTTAGCCCGCCATATGTTGGATTTTATGTCAACTGACAATAGTTTCGAGTTTACACGCTTTCTGTAATAAATATACTGTTTTTTTTTTCGTTTTTTTTTTCCCGTCCAATTAGGTGCTCCCTTCATATTTTAGTCCATTTTGTTTTGGTTTATCATTTTAATAATAGAAATTTTAAACAAATAAAGCAAATATTGCATTCCCGTAATCATCGAGGTCTTACAACCATGATGCACCAACTAAATTTATGATAAATATAATGACGTTTTGAAGAAAATATTCAAGTGTACTTTTAAAGTAGCTACAAATATTAAAATTGAAGTGATCAAACATGAATTAGTTCATTTCGGCCAAAACATAAAGGTTTCGTTTGATTTAATAAGGACTTAACTATATTTTGATATAAAATAAATAATAAAAAAATAAGGTACCTATTCTGCATCAATAACTCGTTCAAACCAGACATAGCGAATATTGGTAGTTACCACTCGCGTTGCCCGGAGTTACTATTTGTTTGTTTACAAAATTTTGTATGAAATGACATCTTCATACGTCATAACAAACGCGGATTAAGTATTTTTTTATAATTTAAGTAAAAACTGATCAGTGATTTATATGTAATCTTACGATTAACGAATTTTTTATAAGTCAGACGGTTAAACTTCAAATATGGAAGCGCCATGCATCTAGTCAACGCTAACGTCTCGTTGTAAAGTTGCTAAGGTCAGGGATCCAGCTAGAGGCATGGGGAATTCCGAGATGTTAGTGGAACATGATAAAAAAAATGCATAAAAAGTTCTTACCTAATCTTGTATATAAAAATGGAGAGCTATTTCCCGATGTCATCGCATCACGCCTAAACGGCTGGACCGATTTCACTTATTCTTTTTTTGTCGTGTAGGCTTTTATCAGGAGAATGTCCTTTTAGAAGAAAAAATTAAGAAAAGTGCACGGAAAATTCGAAAATTAAAGAAAACTCTACGTAGACAACCTTATTAGTACTTTTAACCTTATAATTTTTATTCCAATTTTGAAATTTCGAAATAAATTGTCAATTGGTTCGATTGACAGAATGCGGATGGAATATACATGGTTTAAAATAGACGCATCATTCGGAATCACTTTGGTCAAATGATCACCATACAAATTAAAATTCAATATTCATAGTTAGGAACACAGGACAACGTCTGTCGGGAAAGCTAGTAGTTTACATATATTATGTACCGTTCTTTTGTTAGGCCATTCTACCCAAGTATGTGTTATAAAAAGAGATTTCGTGTATGTACAAACGTACATATTATTGTCTATGCAGGGCTAATAAATCTCTGGTTATATACTAGGTATACAGGTATAGGTTTATCAAATAAAGCCTTAAAGGGCTCGTCACATAACCTGCCGCTACTTTTGCTAGCTCTATGGTAGCTAGGCCACACAGTGAAAGGACTATAAACGGAGCACTTGAATCAAAGTATAGGTTATTGATATCAGTCACCAGTCTAGTACAGTGATATTCACGAAAAAGTCTAGGGGGGCGTTCATTAATCACGTGTTCTCCTCATAAGGGGGACGGGGACGGGGACGGGGGGGTTATGGAACAAATCACGCGCACTTATTTTTTCAGGTGAATTTAAATAAACAAAGTAGCATTTTCAGACATTTAAAAAATTTACCACAACTAAAAGCCTATACATTCTTTATACCTACTATAAAAAAGGTACACGTGATTACGGAAGCGAAGGGGAGGTTTCTGAAACATCACCAAATATTACCTACCATAGGGGGAGGGGAGGGGGTCATAAAAGTTACAAAAAAAACATCACGTGATTCATTAATCACGTGATGTTTTTTTTTTGTCCATTGACTAGTTCGAACTTTGTTATAAAAATACCCGTATACCTACCTACTTACATATAGTTTTTTGTAGATATTTAATTTAGTTTTTACTTACACGCATACATATCTTTAATGTTTTTAAATGAAATGGGGAATTATTCACGAAACAGTCGTAATGCGATCTTATTTAAATTAAATCCTAACGATTCAGGCACCATTATTTTCAACAAAATGATTATTTTCTTTTCCATTCTTATCCTTTGATTAATTTGTTGTGCGAAAGCTGCAACAAATTAAAGCGCAGTTCGCCAGCCGGAAATTGTGTTCGACTTTAGCCGTCACATAGGTATCATTGTGCTGTCTTATTCCGGATAAAAATGGCTCGAGTGTAGTGACATGGTAAAGGCGTAGTTTGATATAGAGATGTAGATGTGTGTAATGTGCTGTGACAATAGGTCAGTTACGCCGTAGGAATAATGGTGAGATACCAAATAATGAAGGCAGGGATTGTTCACCAACAAATCAGGTCAAGGCTAATGGCGGATGGCAGGCCCATACAATATATCACCATATCTACCAACAATGTCATATTATAATTTATGTGGGACAAGTTGTGAGTTTTTGTAAGATTGGGTAGAATGTTATCCACATTAATTGGATGAAAAATATTGTGTACAAAAACCTTCTTGTATGCGTAGGAAAAAGTACCTAGCCAATCATTTGAAAGTCCAGCTTATTTTTTTTTATCAAGGATCAATCTTTCTCCATATTCAGTCTGCTCTAACTCCCCAAATTTGTAGACCATGTAAAAAGTTCTCACATTGTCCTCACTATACTTTCTCAGAGTCCAAATACTAGAGCGGATAGAATGCTTTCCTGTGGGACACCAGTCATTAGTTTGGCCCTTTCTGAGAAAGTGCAATCAACTTTTTTTTGGTAGTCTGTGTCCGTCTCCAAAGGAAAGATATGTATACCATTTCCTCTCAGGAAAATTGAGGTGCCTGAGGAAGGCAATGAGAAGATCATAAATTATCTGTCGAATCAAATGCATTACTGAAGTCTGGCAACATAAGGTGGGTCAACAGGCGATTTTCCATCACCTCCGGGATGTCACCTGTTATCTTAAGCAAGGCTGTTGTGGTATTGAGCCGTTCTTGAAAGCGAGACTGAAGTTCGTTCAACAGATTGTTTTCATTTGTGTGAGTGTGCAATCTTCTCGAGTATTTTCAGCAAATATGGGAGTATAGATATAGGTCTGAAATCAGATGGATGGAGCAAGATTTACCTAAGGTTAGTCAGACCAATTCTTGAATATGCTTTCTTGACTTGAAACCTTGAATGAATGCTTTCCTTGATAAATTTGTTGGAGAATGTGTAGAGACGAGCCACAAAATACCTTGACAAATGAAAGATCTGAAATATGAGGACCACTGTATGAGGATATCTTTGTACATCGCTCATGGCAACAATTTAAATTCTATGAGCATTGCATCATACTGACCCTGCTTTTTATCAAAATGGGTGTTAATGCAGCAATGTTAAATAAACGGCTTGCTAATGCACAATGATGTTTTTCATGTTTCATGTAAAGTGAATGTGTTTCTTTGAAGTGTTTTTAAATTATGGCAGACCTGTGGTAGTCCGATAAACGTTTTGCAAGCTGGAGTTTAACTATCGAATTTGTCGGATTGTATAGTCTAACACCCTTTACACTCCTATTGTTATGACAATGTGATAGTTGATGAGGTTAATGCATTCAAAGATTGACAAAGAGGAAAAACCAACTCTTTCGTGTTGTGTTCTTTAAGTTTATTTTATAGGGTGGTTTATTGAAAGCAAATATTTTTTTAAATATGTATATTCCGAACTGAAGAGAACAGCGGAGAACCGGGAGGACTGGAGAAGCAGATATTCACGCTTGCTACCAACCAAATCCACATGATTGAAACCACAGAAGAAGAATTTCAAGATTTGCAAAAATTTTACACGAAATCCACAATTATAGGTGTATCTGATTACCATTGGTTTACTATACTGGGGTTAAGAACAATGAGGCATAAAAAAACAACCTTTTTGAGTAATAAATATGTATTTTTATATCACAAAACTATTTGCAACATATTCTATTAGAAAGTATCTAGGTATCTGGTAATTTATTCATTTTAAAAATAGACAAACTCCACATTTAAAGAAACCTATCTCCCAAGCACACATACACATAAATACATTATTATGTAGTTACTTCATCGTTGCACCCCTAAGCGTGCTTGAGAAATGTGCTTCACGATATAAAAAATTTACAATATTATAATATTATATCAATGGACCTAAAAAATCAACAAAATCACATTTCAGTTAATTTAAGATTAAAAGAATATAGAAAAAAAAAACAATTTTAATTTCGACAACAATTAACGCCTTAGTTTCGAACTGAGCCTTGAGTTCATTTCGGCCAAGATTCGTAATTACACAAACAATATATAACATGATCGCTTACATATTAAGTGAAATGGAAACATAAAAATACCTAGTTAGTAAAATTTTAACAAAACAAAAAATATGACAAAATTGGAATGAAAATGATTTATTAACAAATAAAATCTGGACTTAAGAAGTACCTAGTGAAAATATTTTTTTGTGTTTTTTAAAAACAGGCTACAAAAAACCTTTCAATGATGAGATTGATCCTTCATTACGGAGGTTTTGTGCAGATTTAAGAAAGTCCCGGAGTAGCTGCAACTGTGACTTAGTTGTCGTATTTACAATATCACTTATGTAAAATATTAAAATTAATAAAATATTAAGATAGAAGTAGGTAAGTATACATACATATTCTCTACAAAATATTATAATTAATTAGATTTTTGATTGGTGTCTTTTTCTAATAATTAAAATTGAATTTATCAGTAAAGTTTAATACATATTATTTAAATTTTAACACAACAATAATAATTATAAATATTTCATTTATTTATTTAATCTAAAATTTTTGAATGAAACTTCCAGGGATGATTTTTTTGATATTTCAGTCTGTATGGAGTTCTTTACATAAAAATCTTTCATAATTTTGACAAATTGAAATTAAATATTGAAAAAAAAAATAGGTAGGTACTCAAAAAAACAATCTTTTATCTTTGAGACCTTGGCAATAGCGACGAAGAACTTCAGCCTACACATTATTTGAATGAGCTTTATATAACATTTCATTGAGAAAAACTCAACTCAACCAATATTTTGTTTAGGCTGATGGAATGCGGCTAAATTATTTTCGTAGCTACGATCAAGATATATTTCAATAAAAAGCCATTTAGAGGCCACAATTAATTTACGAGAAGGATGAATTTCCTACATTGAACACACTAACAAAATTTGTTAATTTTTTTCATTTATAAGCTCCTAATACATATATAGACAATTATTACATTGATAATAATTTAAATCCAGGTTTTTTTTCACATTTTTTGATGGCATGCCTTATTGCTTAAATTTTCTGCTATATACTATTTTTTTAACACCAGATTAATAAAAATTTATGTAAATATTAACGTAAGTAAAATTATTTTATATAATATTTCCTACTTAAGATTATAATATAGTTCTCATGACATAATAATTATTTACGTGAAGTTGCAAATACGCCAATATTTAATTAAAAATTTCTTTACACATTTCACGAATTAAGCATAGTCAATGGCGTATCAATCGTCTGTACAAACTTGAAGTTAAATTTATTGATAAAGTGTATCGGTTGTGAAAATGAACAGTTTATTATGGTGAAGGAACACTTAATACAAAGATTAAAAAATCATAGTACAAAAATATTAAAAAGTATATATAAATTATTTTAAATCATTGATATTGCTCAGGATCGAGCACGTTGAAGAGCTCCTGTTGCCTCCCTGTGTCCCTAACTGGGGTTACAAAGGGAGAATTTATTGATGTCTAAATTATATTAAGAATGTGAGAACAACAAAAAACGGGCCATAGCCTGGCTTGAAACGGATTGGGAATAAGAAAAAATGTTAGATAATGAAAACAGTTTTCAAGAACTTAAGTTTAAAATTTAGTATGTTAACTAAATATAATGAGGCTGAAGAATTTGGGTGAGAAAATAAATTGTTGACAAGTTATAAAATTTAGATTTCTATCATGCTGTTAAAATGCTCTCAGTATTTGTCGATTTTTTTTCATCAATAACTCTTAAATAAATTAATTCTACTTTAAATAGGAAGTTATTTAGCCTACATTTAAGTTAATATTTACACATTATAAAAACAACTGAATAATTAAAAATCGACCATAATCGAAAAAAAAAACTAATATAAGAGCTGTACAAATTAATGATTAATAAAAAAATAATAACCTCTTAAATTGTATACTCATATTATAAAAATGATTCATTCAGACATTCAATATTGAATTTTTTTTAATTCTGAAATACACAATTAAATGCATAGAGTATAAAATGTGGTTGTAGCACAAAAGTGTCAAACGATTATTGTGGCCAGGTCAATAAAATCAGTATACAATGACATAATTATTTTTTCTTGTTCTTTTATATGTTTAAGAAACTCACAATTCTATTTATATAGATTTTTCGCACCTCACTTTATGTTAATAAACTTTTTTTTTGGCCTTCGAGTTTGACACCTCTGAGCAATTCAGTTAGCGACTAGGGGACAGCAGTTTTGGATTCGAGTCTCCGTGCTGAACATCTTCTTCTTTTCACAACAAACTTACACCGAGTGTGAAAAAAGTGGAAAGTTTGTTTATAATTTGGGCGTGCCCATATTCATTGATATTTTTTTTCAGTATGAATTTGTACTCATCGAAAGTGAAAGCTTGCGTTATGAAAGTGGAAATGGTCGGCACTGGGATTCGAAATATATACCTAAGTATCAAAGTATTAGGAGTGCACATGTTAAAAAAATATAGGAAATAAGTCTGAGATAATATATTTACAAGTTAGTTAAATAACAAAGAAACAACATTGGTTTCATCACATTGTTCAGTGTTCACATTAACAATATCAATAATTGTATAATTATTTTAACTATTAAAATATATTTCACTAAAATAAATAAATAAAGTGTAGTTTTGTTTAACAAGAATTAATTAATATTATCTATATGTACAAATTGAATATATGGTCCATTATTTTACACACTATAAGATAGTAATATCACTATTAATAATTCTTATGTAACTGTTCACGTCAATTCGTCATCCTGCAAATCAATTTTCATTCGATAGTCCTTGCTATCATTATAATTACTATTCACATATTATTATTATAACCTAACTTTTTTTAATAATAATTTTTTCAATATCTCGCATCGCGTCTCGACTAGCTGTCGGTCGATTACATTGGCTCGTTCTATATATCAGATCGGATTTGAAATTATTTCAATCTTTAACAAAATATAAAAGCAAAAAGTATTTTAAAAATCAAGTCTGATATACGACATAAACCAATCGGTAAATAAACTATAACATCGCGATTGACATGTGTAATAAATCTCAATAATAAAAGTTATAATCTAAGAAAGCAGTCTTACAACAAAACGACTGAGAAAATCGAGATCATTTCACACATCCATCTTGACATTAATTAACGTTTTGGCAATTGTTTTTATTTTTTTATTCATTTATAATTTGTTAACTAACGTTTGTAAAAAAAAAAACTTATTCCGTTTTGTTTGAAAATTGGTTTTAACCTTGCGGTGCTGGTCTGAAGTAAGGATTCCCTTTGACGGGGAACGGATGAGCCTCCGTGTTGAACACCCAGTGGTCCAACGATATGAGGGAGTCATCCGAGAAGAGTAAATAGAGATACTGGAAATAAAAAAAACAAACATATGACAATTATTACAAAGATAATAAAAAGATATTTTCATAACATTAAAAAATGAATAAAGTAGAAATCTTTCCAAGACTTTGGTGACAATCTCCTGTTGAATTTGGATCCATATACAGTTTTGATAGAAAGAGCGATGATGGATAATTGAATGAAAACAATTCATCCTAATCTACATGATGATCCAGTTAAGGATTGTTAGATACAAATTATTCCACAAAATTACAGTAAAAGAGAGCCATCGGGAAGATGGCAAAGCAAGACGGGTATCAACTGTTAAATTAACATTCTGTCGTTTTTTCCCATAAACAAGTTACTTGTCAAATTTAAAAGATGGTACTCCTGGGTTGTGTTAATTCATTTTGTCTTGGCACCACTGGTTTCATGGTGGGGAGTTTCCGACTCCCTTTCTTTCTTCCGGGGACGCTCTTGAAGCTCATGGTGGGAGCACTGCTCCTTTTGATGTTTAGAATGCCTTCTCCAAGAGTCTTGCGAGATTGTCTGTCTGGGATCATTGCCCGAGTCATCGAAACTTGCAGTGAGTTGAGCACAGTGAGTTATTTATTTAGCTTTTGCCAGTCACATTGATTAAAATTTTACAGGAAAGGATTAATACAAATAAGGTAGAGAGTACTACATGGTTGATTTTCCTAGCTTGTCAGATGTTTATGTCTAAGTTATCAATAAATGCTATTGCTCTGTCGGTTAAGGTGAGGAAATCTGAGAAACTGCCTTGGTATGATCTTCTATCACACTCTGACACTATGTAATTTATGGTCTGTCTCTCGGCTCTACAGTCACACCTATGGAGATCTGTCCAACCACATTTCTGTGCGAATACCGCGCATCTGCCGTGACTAGTGTGGATTCTATTAAGGCAGTTCATGATTCCATTACGTTGTAATTGTGGACTTCTTTAATATCATTGGCTGTTCTGAGTGGAGGGTTTCTTGATCTAAGCTGATTACTATGAGCGAGGTAGTTGAGGTCTATATTTGTGTACTGCATTAGCCAATAGGTACTGTTGTAATTTGCTTGGTGATTTTGCCTAACTTCACATTCCCGAAGTTATCCATACTGTAACGGCCCATCTACAGAGGTTATATGACCCAAGCCGTTTACCCATCATCCGCCAAAGAAAGCCCCATCACAAGATTTCTGCTACTTCTGCGAAGCCGATTAGATCTCATCGACCGCCACGTGAAACCATACCGTTGACCCTTCTTCATTTCTTCTCCTGGTTCCTTTCATATCTGTACTATTCTATGAACTTTATTGAACTTTGGTTTTATCCAGAAAATATGATGTACCTTCTCAGGTCTAGTGCGTTGACCATTGGAGGTCACGACCTACCAAATCTTCGTTCAAACTGCACATTAAAATTTGTATCTCAATGATTTGAAGGTTATTGTATTTGAAAACACTTGTGTTTACCATTTAAAGTTAAATAACAGATTTTTACACATATCAGATTTTTTGGAAGCAACAACCAGATATTGTTAAATCATTATTACTGTATTGATTTATATATCTATGGAAGTAGGTAAATAGAAGATGTTGGAATTACCTTCAACGTTTCAGCTAAAAAGAAACTCTGCTGCACATCATCCTTAGGTGGATCTTCTAAATATACATTCCTAATTCCTGTGTACCCTCCGTCCACGCGGCAATGTTTTTCAATGGCCTAAAAAATAAAAACAAAATATTGAATACCATGATCAAAATGAGGTATTAGCAATTAGTACGTCCAAATATCAATAGAGAATTATTGCTGAAGAACATCAAGATTAGTAAGCAAGGTACTAAGAAGTAATAAGTACTCCTTCTGCAGCTAATCATTGAAGGCAAGTTAGAGCAAAGAAGTAGTGTGAGTATAAGATAGAATTAAATGGAAGTAGGTACTAGAAACACGCAGTCCTTTGCCCAAGTGATAGCCAACATCTAGGGGACCAGAATGGGCATTTCAAGAACATATCAACATTATATTGTAGGTTTAGTAAATGTCTTTCTTAAATAATATCTATACATAGGTGTCAGTAGGTATAGCCGGTGGAACTTATTGCCCGAGGAAATTTTTGCCAGTCAACCGGTCCTGTCCAATTTGAGACAGGCTAACCCCGGGTAGAAATTTCAAGTGAAAAAACACTCAGAAAAACTCTGACCCAACCGGGAATAGAAACCGGGACCCCGGATCTGAAGTCCACGCTAGTACAACTAGGCTACCGAGGTTGGTAATAATGTTTTTCTACAAATGTAGTAAAAGATGTATATCCATTGGAAAAGAAGAACATATCCAATTGATAAAAATAAGGGCAAAATAAGTCGGAAAGACAATTAGGCAAAGCCCTCATTCACTAACCACTTCTTCTTTTATATTGCTGATTCTACACGAAAGCCAAGGATACTATAAAATGAGACATCTGTTCAAAAGTGGTGAGAACATTAAGCCACCAAATAATTAGCAACTCTTACAGTAGATGGCGCTAGGATATTAAGTAATCTATATCCATTTTAAGAAAAGATGTTTACCTGTAGGGCTTCCCATCCCCACTCCCTGTACTTGGGATCTTTGGTCAGCCTCCACAGCACGAAATAGCTCTCAATGGTCTCCGGCCGTAGAATGTAGTACTTCTCATTATTCTTCAATGCCTTGGCTTCTGCGGCATCGCTAAACCTGAATACACAACATAATATACATACAATTACTACTATGTAAGCATACTTGAGATAATACAACCACTACAATAAACAACATTGACTCTTTTTCAATAATGTTATCAAAACTGTATCTGATGGGTAAAATTTATAAGCAATAAAAATATTAAATTTTACAAGTAGACGACCACTATACGACGCCGCGGCTTGAAATCAAAGTTTTAGAAACTTAATTTACTGTAATCGGTTGCTTGCTTATTTTTATGAATTTATTTATTAAAATATAAACGGCTTAAACGCCTTTTGAACAGTATTACATAGTATTGAGCAACAATATAACAAATTAGACTAAAAATATAATAAAAATAATAAGCTGTGTCATTAATCTAGGCAACAATTAACAACTTTAAGAAAATCAATGGTAAAAATGTAAAATCATATAACAATACCTGAATTATATCAGTCAGGTATTTAAAATAAAAGGTATTTAGGTAGTTAACATAAAACTTATTTAAAAAATACAAAAAAAGGATATTGCAAACACATCACATAACCCTCAATCTTCCAATAACGGGCGTCTGATAATAAAAATCATACAAAGAAACTATTGTATCAAAAATAGATACAGCCTATTATGGTTCTAAATATTTAACCCATTTTTGTCCAGTTATCATTAAGCTTAAGAATGAATCTTTATTTCATATTGGTGCAAAACTTTTAATGGATTTCAGGTCATCTGGTATTCTTTTACATTTACAAAGACACACCTGAATGCTTCGGGTCCCAGCTTGGTGGGCGACCTGTCGTAGCTCTCATGACAAGTGTTGGTTAGTCCTTGTGCCAAGTCCATGTATTTGTTGGACAGGGAGGTCTTCAATGACTTGCCTCCCAATGCAAACAGTCCCCCTGCAATTAAACATATTAATTAATGAAGATATTCAGAGAATGCCATCTTCACGAGTACAAGGGACATCCTGGCGAAAGGAGAAGAACAGAAGACTCAAGACTGCGTTGGGAGGATGAGGTCAAGAGAGATGCAGTGCAGCTTCTGTAGGTGACAGACTAGAGGGAGGAATCTACAGAAGCAACAGTAACACAAACACTTTGGTTTGATTAACAATAAAACTTTTTAAAGTTAGCATAAATAGGTACACTTTTGACATCTTTCATAGAAAGCAAAGCTTGTGTCTTGAAAGAAAAAAATGATCTACAACAGGGATCAAACTCGCGAACTTCAGTAGGAGAGTCAGTGACTGAACTGCAAGTCTACCAGCCTCTTGGGGTATGCTTGCCTAGACTTTAATCGTGTGACGCTGAAGCTAGGAGGTATGCTGTGTATTTATCAATGTGTCAAGTTGGAACTTCACAGCAGAGGTTTATGACTTGATACAATGGCTTTCATATGAACAGCTTACTTAATGTCGTGGGTTCAAATTCCGGTGCCGACTATATCCACTTTCACAACACAAACTTTGCTTTAAGTATGTGAAAGATGTCGAAAGTGTATTTGTGTTCACCTTGGGTGAGCCCAGATTCATTTTATAAAAGAGTTTTAAAGTTTGAGTAGTACCTGAGAAACAAGAAAGATGATCCATCTTATCCTCTAATATTCTGTCATATTTGAGATCAGCGACGTAGGTGAGGCCACTAAGAGACACCCTGATCATATTATCAATGATTGCTTTCATGGCTTCGTCAAACATTTGTCTGGATTCGAAATCGTCCTTATTGACGAGCCAAGCCTTTAGCAAATATTCATAAAATGAATCTCCCAAACCTCCGAGGGACATGTGATCTAGAAATTAAAAACATTACACATTGGCAGAAACTATAAATGAGAAATATAAATAAAATGCGTTACAAAAAGTTTATGCCTATAAAATTTATCAGTACGGTAACACTGAGAGTTGTAATTATGCTGTATGCATTTAATGTTTTATTCAGAGTAGTTAGAACAAAATACAATCTGTTATTTTGAAATTTGGTCAAATAAAGTGTGTGAATAATACACAAAAAATTATCGATGAAAATACAAAAATTTCTTTTTCATATTTTATACGGGCACTCAAAGTTTTAGAAATAGAAAAATTCATACATCATGTTTCCATTTATTTTCTCTCTTGATAAACGGTTTATTTTCTTTACCAATACCAATATATAAAAACTTACGTTGACCCCATTTGCCTGTCTTTGGATTGATGAAATTTGGATAGAGCCCTCTCGGTTTGTCCATAGTCCTAAGCACTTCTCGAATTCTCTCCACCTTTTGTCGGTATTCAGGGTTGCCGGTGACGTCGCTCAAGTACGTGAACTCCAAATGGAGAGTTCCGATCTCGGAGAGAATACTGCTACCACCGCTGGCCCAGCCATAGTTTTTACTAACCTGAAAGATTAGCATAAGATCATTTAAGATAACTGAATAAATCGAATATGGTTTTCAAAGTGTGGAATTTAAAGAAGATACTTTACCCCAGTGCTCGGATTGATCAGGGAATGCGGTATACCGGTTGGAGTCTGGAAGGCAGGCATCAGCTTGTCGGCTACGTGTTGAGCTTTGTCTCTGAACATGGTGTCTCCGGTGAAAGCGTAGCAGGTGAGAAGTCCTCCAATGAATCTAATGGTGGTTTCAAATACTGACAAGTCGCTAACCTGTAAAACAGAAATGGGAACAGAAGTTTATATCAAAGATTTTTCAAAATTATCAAAAGTGAAAATGAAAAAAAATGCATTGTTGGAAGCTTTTATTGTTCTGGCGAATAGAAGAAAGCAAATTTGCACCAGAAAAGGACAGGTTTCAGAAGAGCGAAGCAGAGAAGACTACCAGAGTGGACAAGGACATTGTGACTTCCTGGCAGGGCATTGGGAAAAGAAACATGCTATATTTTTGTTTTATAAATGGCGCAAAACTTGCAAATACAATTTCAGTCTCAGAATTAGAAATAGTCTACTATCGGCCACAGACACTTCTTGACAAATGACCAATGGGCACTCGTGATCTAAATCTAAAACACGTTGCCGAGAATTCTAGTTCTTGGTTTCTATTCTGGCTCGTTGACGCTGAAAACGAGCCCTCGCTAACAATAAAAATGAGCCCTCGCTAACACTAAAAATCTACATGGAATGGTCTATTCTAGCAATCCACCTTTGAGCAATCACAATTAAATTGGAGTTAGGACGAATATTGTAATGGTAAACCTACCACATTGTCGAGTGTGAGATTCTCAGCTATCCAGTCTCTACCTTCCTTGAACTCCTTGTCCATGCCCATGATGTACAGAGTGTCCAGTCCATCCAGAATGGTGGCTCCCAAGTTGGACGAACCGAAGATGCTGGAGGTGTGCCCCCTCTTGGTGATGGGCCTCAGCTCGTTCTTACCCCACGCGTACAGCTTGTAGTTGTTCCAAGCGTGGGCCATCATCTGGAAAGAAAAAAGACAGAATTCTTAGATTTTTATGTCGGGAGATTACAGTCGGTTTTTATGCAATAAAATAATTTAAAACGTATAGGTACAGATGTCGAATATTTTAATGAACCTAATTAAAAAATAGTGTAAATAATTATGTTTATATTATTATATTCTGCGTATTTTTTTGCCCTTCCGGTAAAGATTTCGACCTCGCTAAATCAGTTCGTATGTGTAATATGATTTTGGACGGCTCAAAATTTACATTCGATGTCCGAATACTAAATTGAATTTAACGATATAATTGGCTATAATTAACATTGAGCTGTATTTAAGTAAAAGTTATTTATTTATGTATTCATTTGAGACACCAACAGAACACTGAACAACATGTATGTACAAAACAAATCGTGAAACAAAAACATAAAATCTCCAGTACTCCAAAAACAATTTCAATTTTCAAATAGGTAGGTACTTATTTATGTAAAAACTAAAATCTTCTTCTAACATAACACTTGTGTTTACACAGGTATTTATGTATCATTAAATCTCATATAGGTACTTATATGATCATTAATTTAATTATCTTATATATAAAAATGGAGAGCTGTTTCCCGATGTCATCGCATCATGCCTAAACGGCTGGACCGATTTCACTAATTCTTTTTTTGTCGTGTAGGCTTTTATCAGGAGAATGTCCTTTTAGAAGAAAAAATGCATAGAAAATAAGAAAACTCTACGCAGACAACCTTATTACTACTTATTACTATTATTATTAGTACTTTTAACCTTATAATTTTTATTCCAATTTTGAAATTTTGACAGAAATTGTCAATTGGTGCGTTTGACAGAATGCGGATGGAATACACATGGTTTAAAACAGACGCATCGTTCGGAATCACATTGGTCAAATGATAATTAATTCATCAACATACAAATTCGAATTCAATATTCATATTTAGGAACACAGGACAACGTCTGTCGGGAAAGCTAGTAAACAAATAAAAAAGCCATAGAATATCCAATTTACGTACAAACATTCTCCAACCCAAAGCAAATTATTCACTATAGTAAAAATAGTGAGTTCCGGCAAGATGCGCGCTTGCGTTTCCCGATCTTCGAAGTCGATAGGTAGGTATGTTAGCGACAGTTCAACGGATAAAATGTATTAATGATGGCGGCATTCATTGAAAGTTGGCAAAAGCACCTTATAACATATTTACGTAGGTACTTAACATAATGCCCATAAAAATTTACATAAATTAACACCAACAAAATGACTAAATCAATAAATATTTAAAAAAGCTGCTGACCTTAGGGTAGCCCAGAACTCATAGTATATTATAACAGCCTTTTCGTGTAAAACATATCTTTACATAAAAATTCATAATTTTACGATTAAAATGAATTTATCCTTGGAATTATTATAGAAACTTTAAAATGATATCGACTATTGGAGCTTTTTATTATCTGCTTTAGAACTACATACAATACAATACAACAATAGAACTACATATTCAATATTAATCGGCACTTTAAGGGGGACCCACTGAAGTTACGGACCTCAAATTTTACGTGCTTGTGTAGGAGCATAAGACCAATCCGTATACCATATTTTATTAAAATCGAAGAATTTTTTTTTTCTGTAGATACGTGTTTTTAAGTGAAATTTTCTTTGGATACTTTAAGAGGGTTCCCCTGAAAGTACAGATCTCAACATTTTACTGACTCATCTACATCGAGGGGCTAATCGTTCTACCAAATTTCAATCAAATCGGATAAGAATTACTATGAGTTATGTGTGCGCACACATTTTTGGCGTACAAAGGACAAACGAATATGATATTTATAAAAAAAGAAGACAAAAACCTTGGGATTGTGCAATGGTAATGTTATGAGGTTAAAATTTAATCTTTCTTGGACAAAATCCAGCAATTCTTACCTCTCTGACTCTGGATCTCCTCTCTATCGAGACAGAATCACTGGTATTGCCACTAGGTTCTATGTCTTCAATCACAAACCTCCCCACGGAGTCGGTGGAATTTGGCGAAGGCGTTGTCTGACTTCCAACCTCCCTCTTGATCAATCTCAAATAAGCCTCTCCGAAGTCGTCACTCTCCCCTCCCCCCCTGTTAGAGACGGTCGTGAAGAAGAGGGAGAAGAATATGACAATCAGACAGAAGTACAAGAACAGCCTCACTAGACCACGCATTTTGGTATAGGTATTCGTCAATCACTCATAAGCCGCACATTATTAACACGACACTTCTAATTGGTACGAAAACGTACTGATTTATTTGGTACTTCTACAGCTCGTTGAATTTGTGTGCTGCTATATTCAAGTAGGGTAAGCAAATGCTGTGATAAAATCAAACCGATTGTTTTTGTAGGTACTAATTAAATATGATATAATTATAACAACTAGTGGTCGCCCAGTGGTCGAAATTCGACCATAACTAAATTAAATTATAAGTTTGAAGATTATTATTTTTATGTTAGAATTTTATATAAGACATGGTATTTGAAATTTTGTTATGTACAAAAATTTTTCCTACGCATATCCGCATATCCTACGCAATGATCTCATTTCCACAGCATTTATTACAACTTCCAGATTTTTCGTCCATGTCCATGTTTCACTCCCATATATCATGGATGGTATCAGGATTGCATTGTGCATCAGCTGTTTGGTTTTAAGAGATACGTTCTTATTTCTCATAGAGGTCTAAGTGCACAACTGATAAGGTGAGGAATGAGAATATTAGAAAGGAATGTGGAGTGGATGTTAGCGTAGTGACTGGAATGAAAGTTAATAAATTAAGGTGGTTTGGGCATGTATAGAGAATGAACGAGGAGAGAATGACAAAAAGGATATATAAATCTGAAAGAATGGGTGCACGCAGACGGGGCCGACCTCGAATGACATGGTCCGATCATATCGGTTCAGTCTTAGAGGAGGGCCAAGTCAGGAGCAAAAGGAATAGAAGAGCATGTATGCGGAATGTTATGCGTTTGGAGGAAGCTAAAGAGGTTTGTTTGGATAGGAAAGAGTGGAAATCCGTACTCTTTGCCTACACCCTTCGGGAAACGGCGCGATGGGTAAAAAAAATTTTTTTCTACTAGGTATTATTAAAGACAAAAAATATTTTTTTAGCATTGCGCTCGTTTTCGAGTGATTCGGCTACAAAAAATATTAATCTATTCTCAATTTGACCACAGATAAACAAAAAAAATATGCTTTTGTGTCAATGTCAAATAGGTTCATGGAAGTCTGTGTGAGTGTCAAATACACAACATAACAGTAGTGTTTGTAATGTTTTTTTATTGCTTTAATGTGATTTTCATGCATGATTAAAAAAAATAGTAGCATTCGCCACTCCTTCTCTATATAAACTATAAGTGTGCGAAATGTCATACTCCTCCGTCCGCGCAATTTTCGTAAAAAGGTGAAAAAAGTTTTTGATTCACGTATTAATATATAGAAGATATAAAATTATCTGAATTGCAGTATTTTGCAACGCTGACACATATCTAGCTGGCTCAAAGGTCGGGCCCTTAGATAAACTCACGATTGGGCCGCCAACCAGGGAGCTAAAAGCACATAATATGAAAACTCGAATAGGTAATTATTGAATCTGTGATTTAAACCCAAAAATGTTAATGAAGATGTGCTCAGTCGAGGTGAGGCAACTTCTGTTAGGAAGACTTTATATCTGGGACACAACATGCTAAGGGAGAAGTTTCGGCTGATACACCTAATACTGAAGGGAATGTTCGAGGGTCGCAGAGGGGCTGGAAGAAAACATCAGATGTCCTGGCTGTACAGTATAAAAGAACGCACGGGTTTCTGTTTCACACAGAGATACATATACAGCGATTCGATTCTTGACATGATGCTACAAGAAACTGAAGAAAATGATTATAGATTTCAGTAAAGACAATTAATAAATTGACATTATAGACGGTGAGAAATGGCGAATCGAGCTACAGGAGATGTTAACCCTCAACACCATACTGTCCGAGATCTGAGAGACTCATTCTGTGCCGAGATTGTTTTCCAGTACCTATTTATTTTGTTTTGGAACATTTAGGTTTAATTATGATTCTGATGAATAAAACAATAAATGTACTACAACTTTTACAGTAAAAGCATTCGCATACCTAAAGTAACAACGCTTGGTTACGTAAGTAAAAAATATGACACAGCAAACAGACAGGTTGTATACAGACGAAGAAAGTAATTAAAAGACAGGGAGGATTACTTTAAGGTTCTGGAACTAGTATATTAATATGGGCCTAGAAAGATACTAAACACAGTTTCTATTAGAAAAGCCAATTTCCTGTGAATTCAGTTGGCAGTTTAAATTAGAAATATAACAGGAGAGTTGATATTAATAATCATAAACAATTTTATGTGCATATCCAAAAGCCATAAAAGTTCTTGATGGAAGGTCGGACGGCGCGTTGATTTGATTTGCTATTTCTCTAATGGTGCACGTTATAATCGGCCAATATTTAATTAGGTATTATTTTAATGTTTTCGAGTTTACATAATATGTCTACTACGAAAACTTCGTATTTCATCCATTTATTCGTCGTTAAATAAATAATAATCTATCTATACTAATATATAAAGAGGAAAGATTTGTTTGTTTGTTTGTTTGTTTGCATCGAATAGGCTCCAAAACTACTGAACCGATTTGAAAAATTCTTTCACTTTTGGGAAGCTACAATATCGGCGGTGAACATAGGCTATATTTAATTTCAAAAAAAAAATGGGTAACCTACGAAAACTTCAAAAATGTAACCCAAGGTGTAAAAAATTTACCTAAAATATTCTTTTTATCGCGAACGCTGTGAAAACTAATGATGATAGAATAAAACAATGTACTACAATTTTGTAGAAGACATCATTATTTACAAAAAGTGTCGCGACAGCATATGTCTAACTATTATAGTTATGCCACAATAAGTGTTTTTTTATTTAAAAAAAAATCAATAAAATGTCACCTCTAGAAAAGGCTCTTTATTGGTATCTTGGTATTACTCCTTATTAAAATAAATTAGTTCATATTCAGGTCTGCTTCAATATGTTTGTAAAACAGTTCGGACATTCCATTCGAAAGTTATCACGAGTTTAAAAATGTGAGTATTGGAAAAAAAAGCATAGTCTCTTATCATCTCAACTTATCCGATGCAGAGTGCGTACGGGAACGGAGAGGGGACTGTTTAGTAGAAATACCGCGCAAAGTAGTCACGGTGGTAAAGTGACGTGACACGATACATTGCAATGCAATTATTCCAGATTAACATATTATGCTATAAAATATTTTGAAAAAGTTAGGGATCTGTATGAAAACTAAATTATTTTTAAGTATCTATCTACCCGTGCGAAGCTGGGGCGGACCTCTAGTATACTATAAAGTGACGCATGCATATTCGAAATAACCTCAAGAGCAGGTTTAGATACTTGAGGGCATTCATATGTCGTAACGAGTGGTATATTTTATAACCAGTTGTGGTCTGAAAGATAAAGATTTTTGGTAAACTGTCCTATATACTCAAGTCCAAACGATTCGCAAACCACCTCAAGAAAAAGGTATTTGATATGTGCATCCTTCCAGTATTGACATGGTTTTGAAACTACCACCTTTACAAAACGGTCAATACAAAAACTCCAAGTAACACAACGAGTGATGGAGAGAAGGATGTTAAACATTAGTCTAGAAATACAGGATGCGAAATGAATGGATTAGAGAAAGGACCAAAGTTACCAATGTGACTCATGAAATAGCTTCAATAAAGTGGAACTAGGCCGGCCATATAGTAAGAACAACATATTACAGACGGAGCAAGGAAACCATGGAGTGGAGACCAAGAACTGGTTAAAGAAACCCAGGTAGGCCATAGCTCAGGTGGTCTGACGATATTAGGAGAGTGGCCGGCAATCAATGACATCTGTGTCATTGATTAGTAGCAAGAGACAGAGAACCGTGGAAGTCTGGAAGAGTGGCCTATTCCCAATACTGGATGAGTGAAGGCTGATGATGAAACTGAAAGAATTTATAAATATTTCGATGGGGATAGTCTACCTACGGCTAAATAACTCTGAAATGGTTTTATAAATTTCTAGTTTCAGTAAAATTGGTTAAGAACCTTAAATTATAGAATGATCCAAGTGATTCTAGCTAAATAATCGAAGGTGTCTTTTTAAGGAATCCATACTCGCTCAAAGTGAACACAAATTCATTTTTGACATCTGCCAAACCCAGAAAACGTTGCACCCTGAAAGAGCAGGATCATCACCGAGAGTCGAGTCTAGATATAGTACCTACCTATAACGAAAGCCGTCGACCTAACCACTAGCCTAACCTATATCAAACGCTTCGTATCTACTTCGTTTGCGATTGCAATGTAAAAAAAATATGTAGGTATATTTTTTCATTATATCAGAAGGTTTTACGCGCCCTTCTCAAACCGTATTCTTACGTAATATTCTCATTATTTTCCTTGTCCCACAAAAATTTTCCACATACCTACCTGTTATCATCATTCGTAGAGGTCTCATCTCTACTACAATTAAGCTCATCTCTACTACAGCTCAAACCTCTAATAAGCGACCTTAATTGTAGTAGAGATGAGACCTCTACGAATGATGATAACAGGTAGGTATGTGGAAAATTTTTGTGGGACAAGGAAAATAATGAGAATATTACGTAAGAATACGGTTTGAGAAGGGCGCGTAAAACCATGACGAAAATTAACAAATTGAGAAAGTTTTTTTTCTTTAATAAAATGAATCTGTGCTTACTCGAAGTGAAAACCAATACACTCTTTGACTCTTCCACAGTAAGCTACTTAAAGCTTGTGTCGTGAAAGAGGTCGGCATCTGAGATCGAAGTCGCGACCTCCAGTACGAAAGTAGGCGTCATAACCACCAGGCTACCAAACATTTCAAATTGACTAGGAAAAATGCGTTGAAATGCGTGGTCGATCGAGAATCACGTGGATCGAAAACATAGAAAGGCCATTTCAGAAATAAAAGAATGAGATGGTTGTTTACAAAATTTTACGTAGGTGAAAGAAGAAAAGAAATAAGTATATTTGGATAGAAAAGAGTTGATATCCTTTCTCTCTGCCTACCAAATAATATATATTGGAGAAGTGATAGTATCCTATACTACCAATAAGAGTACTTACCATCCACCTCTAATCATTTTGATTTTTTAAAGATTGCATCACGTCAACCCTAGCATGATAATTTTATGCAGCAATATTAAGTGGGAGGCAGACGGACAGGAAGTCAGTAGATAAAAGTGTGCAGCATGTCAGAGTTACGTAAGGGTTTATCACACGAGATAACGCTGAGTATTTACCCAATAACTTATTAATAAATTAATCATTAAACACAATAATATATTGTTGCCAATGTTATTAAAACATTATTTCTAAAATGTTTTGATCCTTATAGTAAAATTTCAGTAAAAGGGATAGCCGTCTTTTGAAAATGTAAAGTAAGGCGGGTAACTTTATGCACCGAATTTTGACGTTTAGTGTCAATAAGCGTAGCTTGAATACCGTAGTAAATATGATACCGATTGAAATAAAGTGTATGAACTAAGTAAAAAAGATTAAATTCAAAAAAAGGCTACAATATTAGTTATTAATATTGAAAACATTATTTTCATTATATGACGGCCGTTCGATTGGGACATGGGGGTCCTATTTCTAGAAAATCATTGCACTGGCAAATGCTCACAGTTGTAAAAAATTTGCACGGCTCTGGAGAAAAGATTCTAATGTTATGAGAAAATACATACCTAATAGAATTTCTGTATTATGTAGATTTTCAAGTTAAAGAATTACCTGTCCATGTATCAAGCTTATCTACCTCACATTATATAACTCATTTATTATGTTCCTAACGTGATAACAGATACCCAAATAAACCTAATGTTGAATTATAATTATCATAATATGTATTATTACATATTATTAAAATCGTTTGAAATAATACAGCACTGCTTTTTGTACGAAATCCTGAGGATGGGCGTACCTATAGTTGGTCGAAAATACTCGGGTTGTTTATTTTATTCCAAACCTTCGAAGAATTCCAAAACAGGTTCGCAATTTCAAATATATGAGATTCCCATATGTATCTATTTGTGACAAATATTCTAATAATATGAAAAGTATACGGAAAAGCGTCGACAAAACACATATCATCACACGTCATCGGTATAACTTTCCAATCTATAATTTAGTCTCCGGAGACCGAATCATCGGAGATCGATCAATTTCGTGTGATTGATGGGTTTGACAACGGTGTGTGGAAATCGCAAAAATATTTCGGTATAGGTACTAACTCCACGAAAAATCCCGAATAAGTAGATACTAGGTATCACGAAATAATATTATGTACATAATTGTTTCAAAATGGGATTCTGACGGTGTTCAGCACACAATGTTATTATGTGCATGGTTAAGTAGCTACCCACATGCACGAATGGTGTCGATATTGATACGACATGAGTAGATGACATGTCGCCGTAGGTACACCTGCTTATCCGACGTGTCGATCGTTCGTGGAGATAACAAACTAATATATTGAAAAAAAAAGTGTGATTACTGTGATCGAGGAAATTCAATTGGATACGATAAGCAGTATTGTTTCAGTATAAGTTGTCATATCGACAATAGCATAGACAAAGCGTTTAGTATAGACTATCAATTTTGTTACTAGGTATCTACTTATTATTACATTTTACACATTTTTAAATTGATAATAAAAATACAACATGTCAAGGACAATGTGTCGGTTGACCCTTTACATCAACCGGCACTGCAAATCATAGGTACTTCACATTTTATTTATGTCTTCTGCTCTTTGTTTAGGATTATTATATTGACTGGTATTCTCAAATTCACGTTCCAACTCAACGCAAGAAGCTCTTGCTTAGAACTTAATCGGTTGCCAGTAGTTACGCATCTAATGTATTGGATAAAACATTTTCAGAATACAGAAATTTCAAGTCTCAATTAAAATTGGATACGACGCAACTCAATCGTCTATTTTTCATTTCGGAATAAAAGTCATTGTCTGTATTGAATTTCCTTGACTATTGAAAATTAATATTTTGTTATATGTGATATTCACGTCACCAAGTGCCTGCAAGAGAAATAAATAAATAAATAATTATTAATTCATTATGTAGGCTTATATGTACATTTAAAAATGAAAGTTACAAAAATATCGAACGAGTGATCTCTGGGATAAGTTTTAGGGATAAACAGGAAAGGAAACATTGCAGCGGACGTTCTTGAAAAGATACTAAAATGACGATCCTATAGAAAAAGGATTAAAGATGTTTAACATAGAAAGCCATTGAAAGAATAATGGCACGAGGTTGTTTTTTTTTATTAAAATCACTACGTGTAAAATAATCATGGGGAGAGAACTGACAGAATTATCGAAAAGCATATTTGCTAGTCTATAAAATGCAAGAAAAAACCGGAGAATAGGGTTATGTCGAAGCTGCTGCCTACTTATTAAAGGTGTGAAAAGCACAGCAAAGGGACGAGTGATGTGCCTTGAGGGAGGCCAATATTCAGAATCAAGCGCAGATCGGCAATCAACATCTCATTAAACAAAATAATGAAGGTTTATCTTGCTCAACAAATCAACTAGTGGACAAAGACTAAGACCAAAGTAGACCACATTCAGACTATTGAAGATAAACACATTTGTTGGAAAAAAGAAATCGATGATGATTATTATTATTATAACCATAATCATGCACAAGTAAATCCACAACATGATCCATCGATATAGATGCCGATCTTAACAACGCGCATGTTCGTAATCTGGTTATTGGATTCCGCGGCAAAGAACTCATAACGATGCCGCAATATGCTGTATACAGCGAGTCCTTGAGGAAAACCATAACTTTAATTACAAAAAGATGAAATCGCATTAAACTCCGTATATACATAATCCACAGAGCCGAGGTATAATATTGGTATCAGTACGCGGGTAATTGAACCGGTATTTTCTACGGCTGAATGGCATTGAATGAGTGATGGCTTGAGTAGCAGAATTGTAGAAGATTTGAGAATACTTAACGTTAGATATTATTCAACAATGAACCACTTTCTTACACAAATGTTACAGTAAAAGTATCAAATAGAGCTTGAGGCAAATTATTCTTTCCATCAACTGATGCCGATTAATCAGAAAAAGGATGCTATCTTTGCGGGGGATTTGTTCTAAAAATAAATTTAGAATCCATGAACTTGAAACATCTATAAAAGACTTGATGATTAAGACAACACAATTTACTGTAACACTGATTTTGGTCAAATGCCACGAAACCACGCGGAAAACAAAAACATTAAGGAGGTAATCACCTCTAGTGAATAGTAAGTGTTGACCCACGGGTCAACGAGAAGGGAATCCACGTCAATTCACTTGATGAAGGTGGCGTGTAATGCACATACGTTATGCGCATAAGGGAAATTTTTGTAACTAGCACGTTAGAGAGGCATGACTAAAAGGGATACATTTTTAGAAAGTCAGCTGAAGAATATACTTGTAGATACAAATTAGTATCGAAACTGAATGAATAATCCTGTTCTATAAGGGTGAGCTTACACCAAATGAACTTTAATAACATTCTTTCTTGATCGTTGATATCGACAACAATCAAACAACAACGAGTAAGAATTATTAAAATCAAGGACCAATTAATGGACGGTGAAAAATTCGTGCGCCAGAGTTCTAGTTATTAGTTAGTTGGTCAATATCAACGATGAAGAGAATGCACGAATCAATGATAACAAAACAAAAAACAGCGATAACAGAAAATATCACAGCATTTGCTTTCACAATAGAAAGTAAGTAGGTAGTAAAAAATCTATTTTAGATAACGACACTGATTTCAACAACAATTATTTATTATAGAATAAAAAATAACAACACTACGAACGGGGAAGGGGCACAATTAACTGTTAGTAAACACTGGTATTGTTACTAGGAGAGCAGGCGATGAAAACGGGATTTCCAAATGACAACTAAAAACGCTCACGCCGATTGTTATAATTATATTCGTATTTTAACGCTCACGAGTCGGATGACAGCAGCAGCGACTAGTCCGCTAGAGACTAGTACTGCTAGCCCACTGATAGTGGTTTCGACGGCACCAGCTGTGAAGAGCGCCGCGACTAGGTGGATCCACGTCGCGTCGTGGTGTTGCGGGTCGTCCCATGGCCCACGATAAGATTAGACAAAAGTGTGGTTATCAGCTGATGATTATTTCACGATAATCAATAGATTCGCGTGGAATCAAAGAGGACAACGCATTGAAAATGATGTCGAGCAAATATTTCTGGTTTTACACAAAAAAGGTCCTCATTTCAAGTCGATGTGTACAAATCATTTAAGAGAATGGTATTACACTAGGTTATAAAACCATCGACAGGATATAAACCTATTTTAAATTATTTTATGAAGAGGTATGGGGAGATCGGGGTATAAAGAAACGCTTTTCACTAGGTAAGTACCCTCGAAACTTTTAAAGATTATTATGCTTTTTATAGGCGTAAATAGAAATATGTTTTACATAAGTACCAACTTATTTTTATTCGTTACTTTGGATGTACATTTTTTTTATAAATGAATCTGTGCTCACTCAAAGCGAACACAAACACATTTTTTGTTTCTTTCATAGTACGCTACTAAAAGCTTGTGTCGTGAAAGAGGAAGATGGCTAGTACATACAAGAAGTGTGATTGATAACCAAATCAGCACGAGGTTTCATTTTTGTTTTGGATAATAAAAGCAGTCATATGCAATGCACGTTTGTTTACTTTGATTAGACGTAAAAAATAGTTAGGTACCTATTACCGCAATGTTTCCAAGAATCCCACTCTACCCTACTTATTACTATTTTCTATTCTCATAAAAAAGGTGTTGAGGATGGTCATTGAAAGCTGTCGCCGAAGCGAGTTCTTCTAGTCAACCGGTTCCGTTCCATTCAATTCGCGACAGGATGCCGCGACGTCGCGAAATAATTATTGCATCAAGAAAAACGCTTGAGCCGGGACTTACAGAGCTGGTCTATAAATTACCGAGGAAGAACTGTGTAGGTATGCTGAAGTATGCTGCATTCCAAAGACGAAGCGTCGTCTCTTGGTTAAGTATACCTAACATCAATATTAAAGAAGTTAAGGGTACCTACTATGAATATAAGTTTGAAGAGGTGAACTTGGGGATACCTGTTCACCATGACCCAAGCAAGTGCATGAATCCACAAATACATATAATAAAATAAACTTTCAGCATTTAACTATAGGTTTATTTTTCCCGACATGTCTATTACTGTCTACCAGCTGATCCGCCCTAACCCAGAATAAAAAAAAATTCAACTTAAAAAATACATGAATTTAATACAGTTTACGACATAAATCCTGAATTAAATTTAACCAATAATTTGAAATGAAATTGCATTATGTAATAATTATTGTTGATTCGGATGTGGGATGAAGTTCTACGGGTCATAAGTTTGTAATAAAAACAATTACTTTATAGTTGCGTAACTTAAAAAAAATCCAAGAGAGAGAAGAGCATGTAATGCGGATTGTTATGCCTTTGGATGAAGTGAAATAGGTTTGTTTGGATAGGAAAGAATGGAAGTCTGTACTCTCTGCCTACCCCCCCCTTCAGGATGAATGCAAGATAGGTATATGGAATGTGAGAGGATGTATGGATGGAAAAATTGATGAAATCATTGATGCGTTCGGAAGAAGCGAAAGAGGTTTGTTTGGATAGGAAAGAATGGAAATCCGTACTCTCTGCCTACCCCCTTCGGGAAACGGCGTGATAGGTAAAAAAAAAATTATTCAGTTTAACGGCCAACCGGCCTATTACATTTAGATAAAAAAAACTTAATATATAGTAGTAGTGCACATAAAAATAAACAATCTACACAAATCAAAAAGAATACAAAAAAATATATGAGTAGGTACATAATATTGGTTACAATTGACAAACGTCGTTGCACATGAAAATATCTTGATACAAATCAACTAGTAAATAAAGTTTATGTATTAAATATGGTAAAATTAGATTAAAACTTTAATTTTACCTTAATCAAAATTGGTATCAAATTAATTAAAACACTGATCAATGTAGATATATTAATGTATTCATCACACTTAGGTATATTGAAGGTTGAATTGGATAGAGTAGGTACATATTATTATGTTCAATATGAAAAACAGATGTTCAAACTTTACACAAGACAAGAGACTGTAGCGTAGTGCAACACTTATGCGCATATTTAATCTACATATCGCTCCCAGTGTGGAACATACGGATGCCACGAAACTTCATAAGCCAGTTTGCAGAGAATGCTTGTTTGTTTTGGCCAGACTCGCCTTCTTGTCCCATCAGGACAGTGGAAAATATTTGCATATTCAATGCTCTCGGGAGACTCGCAGAGCACCTGGCCAAATAGTAAACTAGCGGAAGGTATTCGAATGTCACTTGATGGTACACATTTGCATTTTCACATCATGCAACACCGACCACCTGAGATTGTTTTCTTTCTTCTACATTTCTTCATCCTCTAGCGAGGTGGCCCTTCAAACATATATCTACCCTGTTACGTTGGCCCAGGCTGTGAATGCTAGGGTCAACTAGCCGAACTAGGTGTTATTCGACCCGTGCGTGAGGATGCGTGACTAACGGGTAGGTTAGTGACTAACGTAGGCTCTCTGATACCAGACAACCTCAGGGTGACTTTTTATTTACTCGACCCTTACGAAGACCTGTTATAGTGAATATACTCCGCATCAGTGGTCAAAGGGGACATGAGGTCATAAGACGAAACATTTGTTGCAACCGGGAGATGGTAATACTGTTGGCGTCTATATTTCGGCGGCATCTAAAAGACAGTTGGAGACTTTTTGCGGAGGACAGGAGCCTGGTATTCTTCCTGGGAGCAGTCTGCCAAGGAGTTGGTCGTGCAAAGCCACGTGGTAATTCGGTCATTCAGGATAGTCTTTTAATAGTGATTCCTGCATGTTCACTGTTCAGTGTTCACCCACATGGGTTTCGAAGACGAGGAATACACTATAATTCCCTGTTCCGTTCCTTTGAGACCAAGCTGTGGGATATGGATAAGGTGTGGGTGGAGGTTATCGAAACTGCGCGAGATCGAGCGCAGCGGAGAGGTCTTGTTGCCTCCCTATGGAGAATGTATTATTGTATTTATGGTGAAAATGACTAGCATCGATATCGTGCTTCGTGCTATTTATCTGCGCATGAACTACCATAATTATTATGTAGATATGTGCTTATAGTTTGTATGCAAAATATCTGATATCCGAACGGGAAACACGCAACTATTAGGTAGATTGTGTACAAATGATAATATGTTCATTTATCTAACTAAGACAATGTGTTGATTTCATAGATAAAAATATTAATTTACCCACATATTATATGCAGTACTTGAAGTGATTTCCCACGGAGGCGATTGGCAAACTACGCGATCTATCACAGCGGTTACTACTTTATAATGTCAGATTTTTTAAATTCTTCATTCAAAGGTTTTCATAGTCCCTCATGTCGGTGTAGATCTTAATATATTATTTTGTGCTATTGACATTTTTTATACAAATTCTGCATCAGTTGATTTCGAATCGGCTTTTAAAACAGAACGTAAGGACCTTTGTAAGCACATAAGTAGTGATTCCAGTAAGAAAAAAAAAACACCATTATCAATCCGATCATAATACACGACGTCAAATATAATTTGCATATACAATTATTGTACTTCATAGCTTTCACATTAGACAATTGTTCATTTATTATTCATATGATAAAGACTTTCAAATATTATGTTATTAAATCGATTCAATTTCATACAATAATAATGTTCACAAACACAACAGAAACATATAAACAATTGACAACCACATTTTATTGAATTCATATACCTAATGTGAAATTGTCTACATTTACCAAATTTCATACCTACATAGAAATTACAATATTATATTCATAACGTTTATATGAAAACATTCTGAGATTCTAGCTCGTTCGTAATATCTGATTCAGCATTCGATTCCAAAGTTTTTTGAGATTTAAGAAGAGTATATCATGACGTATCTTAGTGATCACCAATGATGGCATAGAAACTATTTTTTTTTTTTTTTTTTTTTTATAATACTTTATTTTTTCTTTTTCTTACATTTTCCTTTCCTTTACAATACATTCAATACATCAATCACAGTAAAAAATTCTTAAATTAGTAACCTCCCTAGTAGAGACAAGTCTCGTGTTAAGGGAGGGGTTCATTTTTCTAAAACAATAATATAATATCATTTAATTAATACACAATAACATATACAAAGCAATAGGATAGAAACTTAAAATGGGGCATCCTTATAATGATTTCATCAATAAAATAATAAAAACAACAATCCTCTGATGTTAAAACAATATTAATAATTCTCTTAAGTTAAATCAAATAATATAACAATTCTAAAACAATAAAATAATACTATTTAATCAATATAGAATATCAAAACACATATAAAATTAAAGAGATAAAAACTTAAAATGGAGTAATCCTTATAATGATTAATCAATAAAACAATATTAATAATTCTATTAAATTAAAATAAATAATATAAACAATTCAAGATAGTACCATCTAATTAATGTACAATATCAAAACATATATAAAATTAATAAGATAACAACTAAAAATGGAGCAATCCTTATAATGATTAATCAATAATACAATAAAAAACAACAATCCTCTGATGTTAAAACAATATTAATAATTCTCTTAAGTTAAAAAAAATAATATAAACAATTCAAAATAATAAAATAATACCATCTAATTAATGTACAATATCAAAACATATATAGATTTAATAAGATAACAGCTTAAAATGGAGTAATCCTTATAATGATCAATCAATAATACAATAAAAAACAATAATCCTCTGATGTTAAAACAATATTAATAATTCTATTAAGTTGAAATAATAATATAAATAATTCTAAAATAATTATGTAACTAGCGTTAGAGTAAAAATCAAACAAGCAAAAATGAGTAGAACTTTCAGAATTACAAATCAGAACAACAACAGCTAAGAAAGAGTCCATCAATGAATGAAATCAAAAACATAATTGCCAAGTTAAAATTTCATAAACAAATTAAATAACATATAAAACAATATACATAATATACACAAGCATTTAAAATACATAAATCAAACTACAATATCAACAATCACAAGGACATCATCTCAAGTCATCAGTGGAATTGCCATTGAAACTATTCCACAAAAATGATAGCAATAAATTTTCAGATAGGTATTCATTCAAATTAAAACAGTACCCAACAATCGTTATGATCACAAGAAACAAAACACTCTTGCAATTCCAAAACAATTTAAATAACATCAATAAGCTCAAAGCTATTACTACTAGTGTTTATGTAAACATTATGTGAAAAAGATAATAACACTCATTTCAAACATTGAACCAGGACATTAAAAATTCAAAAAGAACAAAATAATAATCTTAAAAAGTCAAAAGTTAAAATCTCAATTATTCAATGTGGATCAATAATGACTAAAAACATCCGAACAATACATTCTCGGCAATAATCCCAATTAAACTCTATATAAAAGAAAACAACAAATAACAATTATAGATCAACCATATCAAGCAACATCGCCAATTCAAGTAAATTCCCTGTACAAGGTAATATCAAGGCAAAACACACTCCAAACAGGCTCTCCACACTAACCCTCAATCAGACCACAATCACACAATACACACCAAGCACCCACCAAACGAATTCACAAAGAAGGAGACAAACGTCAAAATATCAGTAACCTTCAGCCGTACTGACACAACATGATCAAAATCGCCACATTTCTTTAGTTACTTCCTTTTTAAATTGTGTGTATTGATCGATTGCTCTAACCGCAGGAGGCAATTCATTGATGAATTTTACACCCAAGTATGAGTAATGGTGGTGAGCCACGTCTCTATAGCATCTTGGGATAGGGACGTAATTAAGCACCCTTAGTATTCTGCTTGTTTGCACAGGCTGAGGTGTACTCCTCTTCTCCTTATAAGTCTGAAGAGTTGCTGCCCTTCTGTATATTCGGTTCAATGGTATCACTCTAAAATCGGCGAATAACTGTGTAGTGGGGTAGTCCCTTGGTTTCCTCATAATAATTTTAATAATAAGTCTCTGTGTAATTTCTATGCTCCTTAATGTTGTCTGGTATGCACCACCCCATCCAATTATGCCATACTGCAGAACCGTCTGTGCCAGTGAATGGTAAACCATTCTGAGCCTGTCCGTATCCAATATATCTCTCAATTCTATAAATATGTATATCAGTTTTCTCAGTCTGTCAACTGTCTTGGCAATGTGATCCTTCCATTTAACATTGCAGTCAATCGTGATACCCAAGTATTTAATCGTGTCAAGAGAATTAAGTTTTGCGCATCGTTTGTTACACTGTAAGCCCCCGCACTCGGGAGAGTGTATTGAGATTATAAGGTCTATAGGAGCGCCTACCCTATTTATAGAAAATGGTATGAATGCTGTCTTGTCCGTGTTGAGTGATAAGAGGTTTCTTCTGAACCAGGAGTTAAGTATTGTTAAGTCACGATTGGCACTATTGGCAGCCCCCTCCCATGAGTCTCCCCTAGTGAGTAATACAGTGTCGTCAGCGTAGGCTATTATAGTGCTTTCAATCGGCAAGGAAAACATGTCGTTGATATATATGGTGAAAAGAACCGGCCCCAATACCGTTCCCTGAGGTACTCCGTATTCAGACGATTCATAATCACTAAGATTGTCGTCTAGCTTCACCCGCTGTCGTCTACCCTCAAGATAGCTCTTAATAAGAGAATAAGCCCTGTCAGTGATTCCAATATCTTGTATTTTTTTCAAAAGTAGTGTGTGCGACAGGCTATCAAAGGCTTTCCTTAAGTCAATAAAGGTGCCTATGCATCTACAACCCATTAAAAGTCCATTGAAAAACAAATGCTAGGCGTACGTCTAAAAGACAAAATAAGAAATTATGAATTAAGACGCCGAAAAGTGTCGTAGAGATTATGGACCTTGTCGCTAATGGATTGGGTTCCTAGGGAGCAGTCCGTCTTCTGACAAGACGGTCTTTCAAAATTGTATGTTAATGTTCCAAACTGAAATACTCTCCGCTGTTACTAAATATAGTAGCGCTGTATTCGTAGGAAAACAGACCATAAGCAGAAATGGCAGTGGGTGGACATTGTCGCCAGGCAGGCAAAAGAACGATGCTTTCTCAGAATCCTAAACTGCAGACCTTGGGACGGAAGAAGAGTAGGCCGAACCCTGTTGAGGGTAGATGGTGGCAAAGGAAAGCCCAAGAAAGAGCGGGGTGGAAAAAAATGGGAAAGAGGTAGGTACCTGTAATACCCAGCAGTGGAGAGATGGCCGAGGAAGAAGAAGTTTACCTATAAACTAAAATTTTAGTTATGACATGATTGCTGATTTCCTCTTCCGACAGGGAGTACAAAAACGCGTGCACGGGATAAAAATGACATTTCCGATCGGTTCGAGTAATGACCTCCCGCTATCGCCTGACCGACTACATTTTTGTGCCTAAATATTGTTCCAGTTTGATTATCTACAGTGCGCAATTCATAAAGGAAGGTTTACATATGAGGTGCATCACAGATACTATAATGCCTACTAATACACTATCATTGTTATTTGGATATCACGCTATTTTAAAATACAATATGTTTATAGTGAGTACTTTGTGTATGTCAATACTGTATCGGTCCATTGATTTCGAATAAGCCAATTGATTAACTACCTATATGACATTTCGTTTTAAATGGTCGCCGATTGTCAGGCGAAGTTTCAAATAGTTGGAACCTTGAAACCAGCCTTTGTGTGTCGTATGAGTTCTGCTCTGTCCTATGTCTATTCTCAATATTTGTAGATAGAACACGTTAGTCGGTAAATTTCGCGGAAAAATAATACTGAAAGACGTGTGAAACTATTTTTTTTTTTCACTTTTTTTATTCTGACTGATTTTGAATGTACCATAGGGATATATCAAAGCTACACAATATTAAAAAAAGTGCCTAGGTAGGTACTCTTGAAAGATTTTGTGGTTCATATTTGACAATAATTTTTGATAAACATTATTCTGAGAAAAAAAAACTATTTTGGAGAGCATCAGACCTCCCATTACAGGTACTTTCACCTAATGCAGGTATATACTTACATAAAATTTTATTCAGTTACTTACTAAGAGAAAAGGGTGTAAGGTGATTCACCTATCAAATGTACTTTTCACAAATCTTAAAAAAACTTAATTTGTGAACATACTTCACTAATCTCTCAATTGATTTAATTCTAAATTCTCAATTAATCGGATCTTTGGGTTGAATATTTGTTTAATACCGTTATGTGTATAATTCTATTTAAGTGTTAATTATTTACGGCCGTTTTTATCATTGACTGAATTTTCGTTTTTGATTTTGACTTTGTTGTTTCGTGCATAGCTTACCTGCTGTTGACTTTGACTGAATGTTTACTGACTCTGTAATTATTGTAATTATTGACGTTGTTCTTTTTTTTTCTTTTGTATCTGATGTCCATCTTGTCTTACCGCTATTGACTTTTTTTAATTTATTTTTTTATTTTTTATTGTTTCATAACTATTTACTAAATTATAATTTTATTTATTTTTCTAAAATTTATATAATAGAACCGCTGTTGTCTAAATATATGTAATGCTATGTCTTTTTCTAATTTTAAACAATACCTATTATAAAACATTTAACATGTATTAAAAGGCTAGGCCGTAGATTTCATAAATGAATAAGTTTCGGGCTTACTCTTCATGTCTTCAAAACTCAAGTAATTTAGAAATGACGTAAGCTTTAAATGAATCGATAAGATTCGTTCGCGTGGTGGTGGATCAGCGATCCGAGCGCAATCTAAATAAGAGGCGGAGAACCCTAAGCGGTGATTACAACAAAATAGTAGGTAATTGCGCGCAGGTGAGTTCACACCAGACAACAATGCTGAACATTGTGAAGCCGAGTGGAGGACCTATTAATTCGGCAAACGGTGTGGGCATCGCGCAGGTTCAACGCACCCGATGACAGTTCATTAAGTCGCGATTATCACACCATAGATCACATCATAATATTTCCTTCCTGTACATTATGAATAAGGTTGTGTTATGAACGGAAGCGCATTCAAGTTGATTTGTTTACAATATAAGGGCCAATGGGGTCGTACAATCCGGGACGTTAATCTTGCTATAAAAAGATCCAAGAAAGAGAGATGTGTGTACGGGTACATTTAAACCAAACGAACATAGTGCCAGAGCTGGAAGTTGCGTATATTTTCTTATTCTTATATCTATAGATATGGACACTAATCTGTCATCATCCATTAATTAGTTCTGGCTTGTTATTGTTTCCATGGTGTACAATATCAACCATAAAAGAAAGTATGCTCTGTTTCTAGATTCAGCAATATGTTCGTTTAGTGTAAATGTAGCCTTAGATTTCATAAAAAGAGCCATGCTAAAGAACAGCTTTTGAAAATATACATTTTCTAATGTAACCTTATGGCTTTTGGATACGATTATATCGACGTATCGTATAAAACAGAGGCGTCGTCGGTTGGAATCATCATTATAGGTACCTTAAACAAATTAATCAGTACAGCGATTCATATTCAACAAAAGACAGGAAAACGTTGGTCGGGTCAGCTAGTGTCAAAACATTTCTTTTGGTATTATTAGTTGGTAGATATATATCAGTATTATCGAAGGTGATATAAAGAGACGGCTGCAAATATTGCTAGGAATATAATCGGCAATAAATCGAACGTGTTGGTGTCACAGAGGGTGTGACGTGGCTGATGGAGACGTCATCATAACATAATATATTATATTACTAGTTTTCCCGACAGACTTTGTCCCGTGATATAACTATGAATATTGAATTCAAATTTAAAAGAAAAGTAAAAATGATTTAACCAATGTCATTCCGACTGATGCATCTGTTTTTAATCACATATTTTCCATCCAAATTCTGTCAATCGCACCAACTATCAAATAACAGACAGTTTGTGTTAAACGATAATTTGCTTTATTTACTTTTAGGAATTTAAAATTATAAATAATGCGTTTCAATGTTAAGAAATTAGAGAAAAGCTTGAAAAAAATCCATCAAATATCTGCGTGCCAATATATTTAATGTCAATGGTACCTAACTAAAAATTTCTTTGAATTTTTCACAAATGGCGTTGCTGTATCGAAATTCGTTCCATACTAAATTAATATTATATTTTATATTATTTGTTATCCATTTGGAATTCTGTTATCCGGAGCGGAGAAGAATCTAATAAACCAAAAAATGATAAAAAAAAAATTTCAGTTGATCTCGAGTTATAAGTGTTCGCACTAACTCGATTTCTTTTATATCTTTAGATAAGTTGGAGTGGAACAAAATTCACAGTTCAGGCGAAAATAAAATATAACCACCTACATATTCGGAGAGAGAAAGATTGCTCAGAGAGAAAGATTCTCCTCAAACGTAATTGAACCACCGGTTGAAAGCGAAGAAGTTTAATAGGAACTGTAATGAATTCTCTTTGTACGGCACATGGTAGATTTGCCTATTGCGTGTATTATTTTATTCCATCCACTCTACAATACGGATTAGACTCCTCTTGTAGTATTTATAATGGTGCGTTTATACCAAATGAACGTTTATTCATAAATTCACAATATACCTATCTTCACATTTGTGTTGTTGCTTATTTCTATAGTGTAAATTGTTTAATTTGTGTACCTGAGTTGTGTATTTGACACTCTCAAGTGCCCGTAAGGGTCTATGGTGAGAGAAGAGTAAATAAATAAATAAAAAAATAAATATCATAAAAAGCATACAACATTGTATAAAAAAAAAAATAAAAAACAAAATTAAACACAATGTTAAACATTTTATATGAAAATATCGGTGTCTCTCGTAATACATCAAGATGTAATGTAATCATGAGAGATCTTCGAACTACAGAGTAAGGAACTTTCTTAACATACTACATGAGGACAACAGAACTGCCTTTTTGAATGGCATATCTGAAAACACTACATGCTAAGTTTCCCTAGATTCTCTTTGAGAGACTTAGGAATTACTATTATTAATTAGGTAGTTGTTGTTTCCACGGAGTTCAGTATAACGATAAAAGAAAGTATAGGTACCTACTCTACTTACCCTGAGGGTGAATGTAAAGAGACGTCCAGACGGTCCAGAGGAAGGAAAAGTAGTGACTAAGTCAAAAAAATCATCGCAGACAGTCTTAATTAAGTAGGTACTTATAGAAATAATAACAAAGCTAGGCAAGAACTCTTTCGTCGTGAATTCTAGTATGATTATTATTCTTATTTACGGGGGTGGAGCGAAAATGTTCTTCATCAGCTATGTTCAGTTCTGTACCTTTTTCATTAAAAAAAAAGTTTCAGTTTTAACATCACCACCGGGTTTCAGTCTTATTCTCATAGTAGCTGACCCATCGAACTTCGTTCCGCCCAAAGTCAATAAAATATTGCTGGGTAACATAATATACATGACTACTCTTTGTGAAAAAAATCAAAAGTTATGTGGTTATAATATTGTGAATCAGTTATTTCAAAAGTACCCATTTATATATTAGATATCTATATTGATTTTTCATCTTCTGACTTATAAAAAGTCATATAGGTATTACAGACTTTTTTATAAGTCCGATGATACTAAATTAATTGCACAACTAAAACACCAGAAAAAGATTCATTTCAATAATTGTCACATTACCGGCATCTGTGGAAACGTAGGGAAAACATTGAACTATATAATCTTTCTACCAAAATATCACTCTGCCAGACATCTCCCTATTTCCCCAACAGGTGGCGGTAATGTCCCCAACAGAAAATCCGTTCCATACTAACTCAAATATTATTTTAATATTAATTCTTATCCATTTTTCATATTTTTATTAGTTATACTGTTATCCGGAGCGGAGAAGAATCCAATAAATCAAACATCGGAAGAATCTGTTCAGCCGATCTCGAGTTGTAAGTGTTCGCACTAACTCGAATTTCATTTATATTAGAGATTATTGCGAACATCTTTGAAAGGTTTTCGTCGTTAACAACTTTACGGCCATAATTCACTTAAAAACTACCCACTAAAAAGCAATTTGTTTCGGAAAAAAATGTACCTAAGCAATCGCTATAACTCCAACGCACGCAATAAAAAAAAGAAAGGATAGTTTTGATTCGGATGGATTTATAGGGAAAGTTTAGAAATTTTCGCAGGCGGACGTTTTTATGCTGTTCAAACACGCTGACAGAAACATACAGTCCTCTGTCGAACATAACAGTAAACAAAGTTTTCGATCGACAGGAGAGAGAGAGTCAAAAAGGCCAGACCGAGAATGTCGCAGTGCTTCGATAATAATATTTACAGAGATTGAGCGGAATCCAAATATCCAGGGCGAAGTTTGTTTAACAAAATTTAGCAAACATTTTGCCGTTCGTCTCTCGACATTTGCATACATCCAGGAGTTGCTTCTGAGTGTATACACCGACAAAAGACCCACCCCGTAAAATATTATGATAATGTGTGTGCTTTAGTTAAACGCTTCGGCACGTCAAAAGGCTTGCTTTAGTTTTCAGATTTACATATCGCAAAGGGGATCCATTATATTATATTCTCTGATCGCGGAAACGGCAAATGAGACGAGTAAATATTTTGAAGTCCCGCGCCGCTGACTGCGGGTTGATGCTTGATTACGTTGTGGGTCAACACGGAATCGTGAATGTCATTCAATCCCCGAGTCACTCCGATGGGAATGGCCAACCATGAGACGACCCGACTCCAACTTATCACATCAAAATCCAATTATATAATATCGTCTATAAGGAATTTGATATGAAAGAGATTAAAATGAAGTGTATGAAGTTTATGGTGCATACTCGGGGGTCTAAAAAGTTTTACTACTGCTATTGAAGTTTAGTTTTATTTAAACAAACTAAAAGATTTCTTCGAAATGATTTGGTACTGATACAGAGTTTTTTTTTATCCGTTTTCCTGTGCAAAAGAAACATATTTCAATGTATGCACAACAGCCTTTTGTCTTAACGAATATAGCCTACCTAGCGATCGATCAACCTCAGCCTAGCGGTATAGGCGCTTACTTCTAATCAAGAGGTCTTAGGTTCGGTTCCCAATCGGGTAAGACTTTCTTCAACAGTCGTTCACTTGAAATTTTTACCCGGAGTTTGCCTTTCTCAGATTAAACGCGACCGATTGATTAGAAAAATTTCGCCGGCTATACTGACACAAAATTATGTAAAGAAATGTTGTTAGGTATTTTACTTGTTGAGATATCCAGAATAGGGCATGAGTCATTTTGAATGACTTGGATTTTGCAGGAAAATTAATTAATTTTGTTTCTTGTCTTCTAATGCCAACCGATAATAATTATTTTATTTATCGATTGTATATAAGATATCAAATCATAATAACAAAAAGGAGATTATATTGTATATCGATGTAACATTTGTGTCAAATTTTTCAGTAGGTATACAAAATGATCGACAGTAGGTAATCTTACCAAATTAAATCAGTAAAATTTGGGTTCATTGGAGTCTATTCATACAATAAGATAAACTATAATGTAACACGCTTCACATGTGTCTTATTTCGTACTACACCGCCATCTCTTGGATTTTTTAAAAAAACTATGAGGAATTATTGTTTTTATTAAAAACTTATGGCCCGTCGAACTTCATTCCGCGTCCGAATCAACAATAATTATAACATACCTAATGCAATATAGTATAAGTTAAATTTTATTCAGTTTTATGTCATAAACTGTAATTAATTCATTTAATAAGTAAAAAAATAATAATCCGGGTTAGGTCGAAGTTCGACGGGCGGGTCAGCTAGTAATTAACTAATGGGATGTCTTAATATAAAAATCGGGAGGATGATAATAGGAAGGCTCAGAACAGGAATGATTGGAAGGAGAGGGGGGAGGCCTATGTTCATCAATGGACGGAGACAGGCTGATGAAGAAGGAGGAGGATGTCTTTGCTTACAGGTTCAGGAATATTCGGTGAGATTTCTCTTGCAAAGAGGGAGTTCCTGCAAAACTACTCCTAGAAAAAGCATGATTAAAAAGATGGGAGTAGCTGACCAAGGATAGCATGCTGTGTGAATACGCAACAATTTATATAGAGTAAGGAGACCTGATTGGATTGTTGCAGCATATTTGAGAGACAGGGTTTGATCCAATCTAAAGGGCTACTCCTCGTTTACCAAGATATGCCACAGAGTTGTCTTTTGGAGACTAAATTTCGATATGAGCTGCAGCGCCGTCGAAGAAGATGTGGCATATTTGATGAATGTCCAGATGCACAATTATTTATAAAAAAAAAGATCGCGTGGTAGAACAGAAAAAAACAAACAACATCAAAAAATTATTGTAATCAAAATGTGTAAGAAAGAGGTCATAAATCTTAATCATAAAACTTCACGAGATAGGTATCCTGTAGGGATTTTCGCAAGAATGCTCTTCTTTTATTAGCTCTCCGTGGAGGTGAAAAAGGTGTGTAAGTATAAGAAATATTTAGATAGTGTAGTGTTCATATTCCTCGATCAGTGGGAGACTGACATGGGTAAAAGGAGAGAACACCGTACACGCCTTTGAAGAGGATAATAATATGAAATATAATAAAATTTGTTTATAGTACAAAGTGACGCTTGATATACTCGTACACTCCCTGAAAGCATTAATGATGTTGCGCTTCTTTGTCCGCCATCTGCTTATATGTACCTGTTGTCTGACAGGTATTGCTGCTAGTTATGAGATAAACATGTAGGAAACTCCCGAAATTGCAAATTATTTATTTATTTAGATTATGAAGCTACAAAAATTACATACCTATATTATTTCACTTACATAATATATTCTACATATTTATACATCACCTTTCTACAATATTCACATTATTAATCTATGCTTATTGTGAGTGTCTTCGACATGATTTTTTAGCACTGCACTCGTTTTCGAGTGATTTGGCAATTCGACATGTTTAATATAATATATCCTATGCCCCCTGCAGGAATTTTAATTGCTCAAGATTTTAAAGGCAAATATGTAAACAACACCGCCTATATAAGAAGGCCTTAGCGCTGGCGGCCATTTTTCCTCTCGCGTCATCAGGCCGCCGGCGTGTAGACAGATATCATAGCGTACAGGTAAGTACATACAGATATAGGCAAGTGAATGCTGGGCCTCACGGTGTGACGTAGCGCTAAGGCCTTCTTATATAGGTGGTGTTGTATGTAAAGGTTCAAAAATTTGACAACGTTTAAGTAGTGACGCGTAGAAAATCGAGAGGCAGCTGAACAATATTTGGACCTTAATGTGATGTTATTGTGCACTGCCCAATTATTATAGAAGAATCAACGATGGCTACAAATCTGAGCGATGAAAAAGACTACAAGTAAGCTAATAATTTTATCAGGGAGTGTAGACCTATTTACATCCATAAATGTAGTCTACCCGTTAATATTCCGTCTCCATAGTGTGTGAAGAAAAAGATCGTGAAATGTAAATGACTCAGAGATGGAGACTTTGCGAGGGGTGGTGGAGAGAGGGGAAGACTGGCAGACAGCAAATAGAGGCTGTGTTTGTCTGATAAATATTCTCGCACGCGTACAAATTGTACCTACTCTAATGAAATTTTACTAAGAATCAAATGGAGAAGAATTTGGAACTGGAAAGATACGTGAGAACTCTGATGCGTTTGTTTGAAGAAGCATGACCGATGTTTATACTGCGAATTTGTCAAATAAACTTTATTATTGATCATGTAGGGGGAATCTAGGAATAAAGCTAAGCAAAATGGCATCTCAACTCCTGAAATTCTATAAATTTTTTATGTTTTTCCTCAAATGCACTTCATATATTCAATATTAATATTCCAAGCCAAGAAGTTGAAACTAGAGGAAACCCTACAAATATAAAAAAGGCTTGAAGCATTTCGAACCATAAGGTTTTGACAAATGCCTAATTTATAATCCACCCCTACATATCTTAACATTAGTTACATTAACTCAATAACCGATAAAGTGTAAAACGTCAACTCTCGGAGGCTCTCTATATGACTTAAGAGTGGGCGGAAATATATGGCCAGGTTAGGGGAACTTTTGACCCTTGGTCCGTAGATTCGCAGCAAGGTGCGTATTTAGGGTTGTCATACGTCCGGATTTTTCAGACTTGTCCGTTATTTCAGGTATTTGTCCTGAATGCGGGGGATTTTCATAGAAAAATAGCGAGGAAAATATAAAAAAAAACAATTTTGTTTATTTATGACAGACGTTGTCCTGTGATCAAGCTATGAATAATGAATTCGAATTTAAAAGAATGATAAAAATGACTTTTAACCAATGTCAAGCCGACCCATGCATCTGTTTTGAACGTTGAACCACATATTTTCCATCCGAATTCTATCAACTATCAAAAAACTGATAGTTTATGTCAGACGACAATTTGATTTAAAAATAAGATTTATTCATTTTTAGCGTTTTAATTTATATAAAAAAATGCTTTCAATGTTAAAATTATAAAAATCTTGAAAAAAAAATCCATAATAAATCTGCGTGCCAATAATTTTAATGTCAATTAATTTTGTCAAGTAAATAAAAATTGTGTTTCTATTGAATTTTTCACAGGTGGCGTTGTTGTATTCGTTCCATACTAAATTAAATATAATATTTTATATTATTTGCTATTATATATGGAGCGGAGAAGGATCCAATAAACCAAAAATGATGAAATTCTGTTTAGCCGATCTCGAGTAATAAGTGTTAGAACTAACCCGATTTTCTTTTACATCTTTAGATAATATTCATATATTTTATTATGTTTTGAATTTTTGAAAATTTATTTATTTATTTATTTATTTATTTCATTGTCCGTAGGCCCCTTAGGGCACTTGGACTTGTCAAATCACAAAATTCACAAAACAAAATGAAAATCTTGGCAAGACAATAGAGAAACATGTACACATATAGGCATTTACAAAATATAAGGGGTTTCGCCGTATAAGCTCGTCATCATAATAAAAGTAAATTACAGAAAATATGTGTGCCGTATAAGCTTGTCATAAATGAAAAGTAAATAATGGTATACATAGATTAGAGGTGGATAACAAAGAAACTCGCAAAACTCTCACTAAACAGGATCCATGTGATCACTCAACATTTCGTCAACACTATAGTAAGATTTTGCGACGAGATACGTCTTCGCCTCCCTCTTAAAGTTGCGTTCATCGAGGTTTTTTATTCTCCCTGGCAATTTATTATATAGTCTGACACTAAGGCAGAGAAAACTCTTAGAGAGTTTTGTCAGTCTATGTTCAATGGGTCTAACATTACTCCCGCCTCTCGTAGCATAGCTATGGTGATCCGAGTTAAGAGGGGTATTAGGTAAATTTTTTCTTGCAAATAATAAACATTCAAATATATAAACACTGGGCAATGTCAGTATACCTAATTCACTGAATGACCCTCGACATGAGTCCCTCGGTCCTAAACCTACCAGTGCTCTTATAGCTCGTTTTTGTGATCTGAATACCCTGAGAGAGTCAGCCGCTCTTCCCCAAAACAATATTCCGTATGTCATGATACTATGAAAATATGAAAAGTATACGGACTTTGCTGTTCTTAGGTCACAAACTTGTTTGATTTTTCTAACAGCGAAGATAGCAGAGCTTAATCTTGTGCATAATGCCTCAATGTGCTGTGCCCATTGTAACTTTTTATCCACTATGATACCAAGAAACTTACAGTTATCTACACATTTTATTTCACGCTCCGACAGAGCTTTCACAATTGTATCATGTGGAGAAGCGCTCTTCAGAGAGAAGCGGACCGCATTCGTCTTTGTCACGTTTAGGATCAAATTATTATCGCCAAACCACTCATCCACCCTATCCAAAACACTGAGGGTACTGTCTAGAGTAGTTTCTTTATTTATTTGTTCTTTGATTAAAAGGGATGTATCGTCGGCGAACATTATAATCGATTGATCTTCATTTATACAGTTTGGCAAATCATTGATATATATAAGGAAAAGCAAGGGGCCCAGAATGGAACCCTGCGGGACGCCATAACCTATGTTAGCTGATCTAGATCGTACGCTATTTACTTCAGCAATTTGTTTCCGATTTTTAAGATATGATTCGAAAAATAGCCCTTCAACGTCACAAATGCCATAGCATTTCAGTTTGTTTATAAGAATTTGATGGTGAACGCAGTCAAAGGCCTTTGACAAATCACAGAAGATTCCGTATGTATCCCACCTTTGGTCCATAGATTCCAGGATAGTTTGAACGAGAGACGCAATGCTGTCAGTGGTGCTTTTGCCTTTCTGAAAGCCAAATTGCTGCGTATGGATAATTTTATTCTGGACAAGGTAGTGGGTGAGCTGTTCGGCGACAATTTTTTCAAATATTTTGCTGATTACAGGCAGTATCGAGATGGGTCTGTAATTGTTAGGATCATTTCTGTTGCCTTTTTTAAAAATAGGTATAACTTTGGCCATTTTCAACCGGTCAGGAAACGTACCTTCTTTAAGACACTTATTTAAGATCTCAGCCAGTCGGGATGCTAAAGTAGGGATAATTAGCTTTAGTAGTTTGGTTGACATATGCCACAAATCATCAGAGTTCTTAGTTTTGATTTTTTTACATGTTTCTAATATATCCTTGACTGTAACTTTTTCAAACTTAAACCTAGACTGTGCCCTATTGCAAAAATGACGCATTGCCCTTTCCACAGAAGAAGCTTTATTACATGCCAATGTAGACACGATCTCAACAAAAAAATGGTTAAAATAATCAGCAGCATCAATATCACTCAGAGATGATATTGAGATGCGATTGTCCTCAGGCATGGCCTGGGACCTGCCGGTTTCTGTTTTTATTATTTCCCATGTAGTTTTAATGGGATTTTTTGAGTTGCCTATTTTATTACTAATAAATTTACGTTTGGCTTCATCACAGACCCTCTTGAACACCGCGCTGTAACGTTTAACAAGATTTTTTGTATGGGTTGAATTATCCTCTTTTCTCAAGTCATACAATTGAAAGAGTTTTATTCTCGAAATTCTTATACCTGGAGTTGCCCAGTTATCAAATGAAGTTTTAGATTTACATTTAATCTTTTTTATTGGGAGGTGATGGTCTAATCCTAATATAAGATCCCTAAACAGTTCGTCAAATAATTCATTTGCATTACACCTAGAGTTATCAATATTAGAAGATAATTCTTGCAAATAATGAGAAAGATTCTCAATATCAGTCTTGCCGTGAAATCTTCTTGCAACATATTTATAATTTTTACTAAAGATGTTTTCCTCCGGTTCTATGTTAAACGAGACCAGTTGGCCAGAATGATCTGACTTGACAAAATTCAATGTCAAAGTGTCAATACATTTTACATTAGCAAAAACATTGTCAATACAAGAAGAAGACACATTCGTAACTCTTGTTGGATCAAATATGCAACGTGTCATTAAAAAGCTATCCATTAAATCCATGATGCTACATTTTTCTTTAGAGTTGGAGTTAAAGTCTATATTAAAATCTCCACATATTACTATGTGTTTATTACCTTTATTGGAGATTTTGTTAAGCACAATCTCTAAAGTATTCATGAATATATCAGGACACCCACTAGGTGATCTATACATTACAACAATTACAACATTATTTACCTCAACGCAGCTAAGTTCACAGTCCTTCTCCAAAGCTAACCTTACAATATCACATCTCTCCTTATATTTATGTTTGTTATTAACTAATATTAAAGTTCCACCTCTAATGGCTCGTTTTCTACAAAAATAGCTGGCTACTTTAAAGTTTGGTATAGTAAAGTTCTTGATATCGTGCTCATTGAGCCATGATTCACTAAAGCACAAAATGTTTGTATTGTTTATCGTAGTGTCCGTATATAGTTCATGTTGCTTGCACCGTATTCCTTGCGCGTTCTGGTGTCCTACAATAAATCTCCTCTGTTCAAACTGCAACTGGGTCTCCTGTGAGGGTCCTGATCCAAGTCTAAAAAATCCACATTTTGAGTACCATAATCCCTTAATTCATGGGATAACGAGGGTTTATTTGCTCTTGAGCCGTTCACACTAGTCACAACGTCGTCGATTTGCACTTGTATATTGTTTTTAAGTTTATAGTTATTGGTCTTTAAACAATAGAGAATATTTTGCTGTAGGGTCATCCCGCTCTGGTCATTGGTCTCAAGTATATGTGAATAGTTGCACATTCTAGTTAGATTATACAAGTGATAATTCATTTCATAGAGTTTCCCATTTACATCCTTTTTACTGTAACAGTAGCGCAATGTGGTAAGAAGTACAGTTATTCCTAGTCTTTCGGATATTTCAATGATGTCCTCTAATGTTTTCTTGTACTGTTTGATATTGTAGGCGTTGCTATAATCTCCCACTGCCAGCACGATGATATCCCGACTAGATGCATTGTTTAGTAAATTTTTAATATCCTCCGTCATCCTATAAAGTTTTGCACCAGGCTTTGCTGTGCACGTGACGTTGTACTGAGTCTTTTGGTGCAATTTCACTCCTAATCCCTTTGCCAAGCCATCACCGATAATTGTCAGGTTTGGTTTCATATTGTTTCTACTGGATTTTCTCTACTGCGCGAATTGACACACTTTTTACTCTCTCTGTCTCCCACATATTGTACATAACACTCAAGTCTTTCATGCACGTCATCATACGCCGTCCTTAGTGCCCTGTTTGTATCTTGAATATCTTTAATTTTGGAGAGTAGTGTTCTGTTATTATCAATGTACTCCATCATTTCCCTCCTTCTCTCTACATTTTTCCTCTCAAATTCTTTTTTAATATTTTCTATTTGTATTTCCTTATCTTTTAAACTAACTTCTAGCGTCTTGCTAATATTTTTGTAGTGACTTAAATCCTTATCTTGTTTTGTCAATAGCGTTATTTTTCTTTTAAGTAACATTATTTCCCGGTTTTTTAACTTTAAATCTCTGTTGCTCGCCTCGAGCTCTGCCCTCACTTTCTCTTTTTCGACTTCTACTTCCTCCAGCCTTGCCTTCAATTCGTGTCTTATGTCTGGAACCTCATCTTGGACGATGTGCTCCTGCGAGGTGTCGAACAGGGTTATATACAGGTTTTTATTCTGGCTTCTAGTAGCGATGGGAGCCATGTTTGGATTGTATGTGCTAGATCCAAATACTTCCAACTGTGATGGAAAGTGGGTAGTTCACTGTCACCGACACAATTTGTATGGGAAAATTATTGTATTCATGGATTGTCTAAAAAGTATAGGAGATAATATATTGCACTCACTGAGTTTTTTGTACAGTCTTTTGCTAGCTTTCTTATGGAGGGTAGAGATGGTCTTTGTTATTTCTCACTAAGGAGGCACTTTATAAAAAGTCACTTTTTTACACTTATATTAGGCATAACTGCCTGAAATTTTGTCAGAAAAGAAAACAAAAAACGCAGTTTTATTCATTTTTTCTCATTTAATATTTTCTTTTTTGTAAAAATGTTTTCAGAAATTTTTTAGATTTTTTCCGAAATAAAAAAAAACTATTTTTTTCGAAATTAAAAATGTTACAATAAGGCTGTCACTGTTTTTTTATGAGGGTTAATGACCTCTATTAAGTTACACAAAAGTCACCGTGATTACTTCACAAAGAAAAGCAGCATTTTCACTTTTCCTGGTCTTTTCACAAAGTTTTCAGTTTTTTACTGTCAACTTTTAATTGCATAAAATTATCTCAAATAAAATTACACCATTCTGTAGATTATAAAATTCTGAATTGAATCATGTATAAAAACTTTAGTTTATAACACTTTTACACAAACATTTATTAATATTTAGGGAGCACAGAAAAACACAACCTCACTCTACAAATGTCACTCTACCAATCACATGAAGTGGTATGCTTAGTAGGTATGCACGTTTTACGACATTTACAGAGTCAATTAGTTCTTTGAATATTTATTTGTAGAAAATATACCTATACAAAACACTTTACCCAAAACAAGTAAACGAAATGTGTATGTGAATTGTCTTAATCTATTTAGTTAAATGGAATTGCTGGATCATTGGTGCGAATTGTAGTTGTAAGAAATTAGTAAGTATTATAGAATAGATTTAGTCATGTAAATCCTCGATTAAAACAACCCTCAAGATTGCGTCGATGCGAGACTTGTAAGGGAGTGTCTGTTGAGTAACGATTTTAATCAACAATCCGTGTATTAGATAGTGCAAGTCAGCGAATAAGTAGATCCTATTCTCGAGTGGAGGCGCCAGGTAGGGTAGCTATATATTACCTATATCAGCCCACTTTGTAATGGCTGAGTGGCGGAAGTCGAAGCAATCGACCACATCGTCGCCCTGTGAGCAAATAGAGGGAGGTTTACGAAATGCCCCGTAGGATAGAGATCGGAAAAATCGCTTCTAAGTGATTTATTTTCAATTTCACTTTTTATTAACAAGGGTTTAAAAGCGGGGTAGCTGGCCGAATTCGGAGCTTATAGACGCTGAGTAGGTACTAAAACATCTAAGGGCTGTTTTTATTTTAATTTGGTTCGATTGATGTATTTTTAAGGAGTTACGAACATTTCAAGTCACAAATAAAATTACTATAAGTAAGAGCTCTTGTGATGGATAATAAACAGCTTTCAAATGTTTTTTTTTTAAATTTGATTACCAAGTTTTTAAACGCATTCTGTGACTATATTATACGAGTTTATTTATGACAAAGTTTGTTTATTATGCCAGCAGAGATTCAATTGACAGCTGAAAAAGAAAGAAATCATAAAAAATGTAACCATAAAAAAAGAACCAAACGGCACAATTGTGAATTTGAACAAAAATATTGCATCATACATACAAATAAGATAATGTAATACAAAAACAGAACATTAAACTTAAGAAAAGAGTTCTAAAAAGAACTATCTAAAAACAATCAAAATAAGTCACTATTTTTTCTATATTTTTTGGGCTTACTATAAAACAGTTTCCTAACATTTTTATGTTTTGGAAAAATTAACTATTTTTTAACTGTTTTTTATTTATATATTTATTTCTTTGGTTACCGGTTTCGGCTACCAGCCATCATCAGACCAAACTAAGTTTGGTCTGATGATGGCTGGTAGCCGAAACCGGTAACCAAAGAAATAAATATATAAATAAAAAACAGTTAAAAAATAGTTAATTTTTCCAAAACATAAAAAATCAAAATAAGATTTGAAAGGAATAAAAAAAACGGTGTAAAATGAGGCAAAATTCAACAAACTAACAAACTCAATTATTTTAATTTAAGTATTAGGTAGGTACAAGATATTTAGCTTTTTCCACAATTTTACTTTATTTTTAGCTTAAAATTTGTGAACAAAAACTAAATATTTAATATTAGGTACATATTTTAATAAGTTAAAAAATATAATAGAATTGTAAATTTAACAATACTACAAGAGCGCAACATTTTTTAAATAATGGTTAGTGTAAGGGTTGGGAGTGGGATGAGCCGTGGCATTATCTGGAAGTGTCGAGATAAAGAACCACGTGGGAGGGTTGCGATTTAGGACTCAGATAAAGGGTTGTGTAGGGCAACACAAAAAATCTTAGATTATAAATCTCTAGTGTAGGGGTGGGACGCCGAGTAACAATTAACTTTATTGTCCGTACAGCGGTTAATTAGAAACCGGGAAGACTTTTCCCCCACACACCCCTTGTCTCGTAATGTTGTCTCCTTCAGGGCGAGAATGTAATAAATTTATAATTAAAGAAAGTGTAAGGAGATAATGAAGAGATGCTTGTTGTGTGAAGCGAATTACTTTTGACGTACATTCAACTTCAGTACATGCCACATCTTTTATATAATGCTTCAGGTCACTGGCTTAGTAGCGCTGACGTCATTCTGACATAAGAGCTGGATTATCATAAATACAAGTTCCACATATCGATATGAATTTCAGAAGTGTATTGAAATGATATGGCGACCTAGAACATCCCAGGGAACCGCGGATGTACCAACTTATCTGTTGAGGTTTGCGGGTGGGATATAGATGCACACGCAGTACATAAAGATGGACGTCCATTCCTTTTTTTCAAATTTCAAAGTATTCAGAAAAAAATCTCTATTCTGACACTATTGTATACAAAAGTGTCCATTTATTTTTTACGAGGCTATCGGGATTCTTCGTAAACGGGCGACGGAATGCGTGGCAAGACGACTCTACTTTTAGTTGTTTACAGCAACTTAAGGATTAATGCATTTTTTCGTTAATAAGGAAACTGTTATATATTTCGTTACGGTTACGACGGTAACCGACGAGTTCATCGAAAATAAATATTTTGAAGACATTTGAGAGACACAGCCTTTTTGACAACCAAACTCATGCGTTGAAATATTTGGACATCTATTTAGAAAATGGGCCTATTTTCATATCGTGCGATAAAATATCACACACTTTCAAAGTATGCGATATTTTTTTTGTTATCTATCACTTTTCTTTGTTTTTTTTTTATCGATATCAGCTTTGCGTCGAAAAGCGTATTTTAGTATTTGTCGTCGATAATTAATTATATATCACATTTTGACCGATAATTATCTATTGATATTTGTAGTAGATAACAGAGAAAAGTGAAATAAATAAATAATTAAATAAATATATAAATAAATAAACAAACAAATAAATAAACTAACAAACGGACGAGACAGACACACAGACAGACGGACGTGACAAGATCTGCCAACATCTTTGAGGGGGGGCGAGGGGTACAGACGCTGTTTTCGGCCATTATATGAGGCACTAATAAAGATATGTTTCCATATAAAAAACAATGGAGGTCGTAAAAGAAAGCCGGGGTCAGTAATACTCGGTTTCGGTATGAAAAAACAGAAAAGTCCAATAAGAAAGCCGGGCAATTCTCCAAGTGAAAACACGGTAATTAATTTGTAAATAACCTGTTCATTATGCCTAGGTATATTATAAAATAAAATTATAACATATACAAAAAAAAATACTCCAACGTATGTCAAAATCGCCGCCATCTTTAATTTTTAGGAGTGATCAAACTGAAGCTTTACCTTATTATTAGGTCATAAACAATTTCTCTAAAATATCTTCAAAATGATGGTTTTCGATGAATTGGTGATTCGATGAATTGATCATTCGATGAATTGATTTTCGATGAACTCGTCGTGAATCGGTTACGACTATACTTATGAGTTTTCCTTTAATCTTGTACGAGTCACAAAAAATACCGGCAATTTCTTGAAACTCAAACCGACATTTCAAAAAGACATTTTAAAATTTTCACTAATATTATGTCCAGTTGCTGAATCGAATATCAGGTTTTTCTTCATAATGTTACAAGGGCATGCGAACAGTCAGTGTTAAAAAGTATCTTCTGCGTGAGACAGCTATGATATGGCTTGAGTTTTTTGAACTTGGAGAAGTTCGTTGAGAAAGATCAACATCCGCCTCAGGGTTGAACTTTCGCTCTAGCGGCGCTGTGCTTTCTTCAAAAATTGAAAATGCTTTCTCTGGAGCCAGCATGAAAATTGAAACACGGAACAACACTTCGTATAAAGTATCTATATTCTACTAGCTTTCCCGACGCTCGTATCAAAAATCTGCGCACCAATGTTTTGAAACTCAATGATTTGTCAAGTAAGTTCCATACTAACTTTACCTAATATTATATTTTCTATTATTTGTTATCCATTTATCGAATTTTTAATAATTATTCTGTTATCCGGAGCGGAGAAGAATCCAATAAATCAAGCATGATAAAAATCTGTTCAGCGGATCTCGCACTAACCCGACTTTCTTTTATATAATAGATATATTAATACGTGAAACAAAAACTTTGTGACTACTTTTACGAAAATTGAGCGGACGGAGGAATATGAAATTTCGCACTTATAGTTTATATAGAGGTGGGGTGGCGAATGCTAATTTTTTTTTTTTAATTATGTATAAAAATACATTAATCAATAAAAAAAACAATACAAATACTACTGTAATGTTATGTATTTGATACTCACACATACGCATATATTCTTTTGTTTATCTGTGATCAAATTGAAAATAGATTAATATTGTTTGTCCTTAATAAAAATAGAAAAATCATTCTACATACCTATTAAAATTTCAAATTTGACGCATCCATGTCATTGTTTTTGAAAGAGAATTGTGAAATAGCGCTCGCTCAGTCTTTGACAATGGAACATCAATAATGCTCAAGCTTGTAATTTATATTTGTTATGGTCGAATTTCAAACACTGACCGACCACTAGTTATTTATTCATTCAATGCAGAGACATCTGTTGGGAACTGGTGATAATATTTTATGCTACCAATTTATTACCAAATGCTAATGAGTAGATGGCGCTAGGACATCGACTATGTCCATTTTGAGCTTTGTCGAACCTAACGTTCCTAATATTTATGAATTCTTGCGCCGTTTTCCAGAATTAGAAACTACCACTCCTGGAAAATGGCGCAAGAATCCATTATTATTTGGAACGTAGTGTCTAAAATGTTCGGCGTATTCTTTTTGCCCTGAAAACGTTTCTAAATTTGGAAATAGTACAAAAAGCGTTAGTTATCATGTAAATATAGTTTTTTAGAAACCTCCAGTTACGATATTCAAAAGTTATTTTTATTTTAGAAAAAAAATAACACAAACAATATAGCTGTATGAATACAATGGTTTAAGAGGAGTGAAAAAAATAGTAATACTTTTCGGAAGAAAGCTCGTTGAGTTCTCAGATACAAACAAAACCTCCAGGGATCTTATAGCAAAGAATGTATGTAGATAGTAACTTCGATCGCAGGGGAAAAATACTGTCTTTGTAGGGAGAATTGCGGTTGTAAAAGAGAAAAATAAGAAGTGTTTCTGTTCAATCGATTCACCTCAAATTCACACAAATATTTGTTACTCATTCTACAGCATCGCTCCAAACTCTACTCATTCTAATACACTTAACAGTGATGCTTCTTCATTATGAAACCAACTTTTTTTTTAAACTAGAATTTAAAATATCAACATCGAGTTTAAAGAGGATCTTTCCACGTTTCCATGTATCTAAACTCTACTCATTCTAATACGTTTAAAAGTGATGCTTCTTCATTATGAAACCAACTTTCTTTTTAAACAAGAATTCAAAATACCAACATCGAGTTTAAAGAGGATCTTTCCACGTTTCCATGTATCTTGGAGAAAAATTGTTCAGGAGGCCAATAATCTGCAGGGGTTGTACGGACATCGCAGGTAAAATGAAGTATAAATTTTTAATAAATATTTTTGTTAATGAATCGGGGTCGCCCCGAAAAGAAAAACGGGTACATTTTTGATATCATTCACAGAAAGAAAGCTTGTGTTGTGAAATAGGAACGGTTGCTCCCAGGGATCAAACAAACACATGACTTTCTGAACGTATTTGAACCCTTAATTATATTATTTTCAAAAAAAATTATATTATATTACATTATTTTTTCAATTTAATTAACGAAATTTTTATTATTATATCAATTTTGACAACATTTGGAAGATAAAATATAATTAAAATAAATAACACTTTATTAAATTCAAAATACCAAAAGAACCAAAGGGCGGACTTATCCCGAAGGATCTCTTGCAGCCAACCATATTGATTAATTTAATAATAAAAAAACAACAGTAAAAATATAGCATTTTCGTAAATAAACCTTAACATACGAAGAACATTTCAATTAAGGTCCAAGGACCCATTTACAAAAGTCATATTTATTATTTTAATAAAGCGGAAACTCGATAAGGTTAAACCTTCTAAGTTCTATGAGTCGTTATGATTGCTTTTATCCGAAATATTAATAATTTTCCAAAACGAATACTTGTTTTTTTTCTTTATTTTGGGAAGATTCTTCTTCAGGCAGGTGGGTGTAAGTTTTCTGCGAAGATACAAGTGTTCTTTCTAAGATAAGAAATAATGAAACGTTCTGAGAATTGATAAAGCCGTATTTTTCTTGGGTTGCGCCCACACTGCAACAGATACGGATAGGAATTATGAGCAATTCAAGCAGGCTATGTAAAGGTCCTTATTTTAAACCTGATACTAATAAAATATTTGCAAAATCACGAGTCTTAAACACGCACAACTACATTTCCATTAACGAATATACATACATACATACATTCTCCATTTAAGCCCCCCCGCACACCGCAAGCCAGCCCAAAGGAGACAAATCCGCAGCAAACCCAACCCGGACGAAACAAACCATCTAGTTCGATCGCAGCAATCAAACCAAAAATCCGGCCCCATACAAGTCAAGCCCGCCGCAGATCCCCCCCAAACCAACCCGGGGGGCCTAAACCCCACTTCGGAGCATAGGGAGGCACCAAGAGCTCTCCATTGCGCTCAAAGGCGTCCGAGGCTTATGGTGCCTTTTCTGACCGGTTGAGGTTTAAGGACGTGAGATGGTCAATCTCACGGTCCTGATCTGATTTTTCGATTTCCTGCCTCTTACAGGATGCTCGAAAAACCAGCAAAAAGAGCAGAGGTGCTATTCTTAGCCGGCAAACCAACGGCAAGTAATAACAAATATAAAGTATGTAAGTATATTGAAAACGACGATGATCTTCCTCAGGGTTATACTTTGTTAATGGGCTGTGGACGATATGAAAACTATAGTCAATAAAAATGCAGTAAGTAGTTCAAATTATTGAAAACTAAAATATTGGGGAGGTATTGGTTAAAAGTCTTTTGAAATAGGTACTATAAATTAAATCAATGGGAAAAATGAAGTTAAAATTAGTAAAAATCAACCAATTATTCCTTGTCTAAAGGATAATACGTTTTAGTGTATTTTTAAAGTAAACTTTAAACTAAAGTTTTTTTCAATATGTCACCAGCACCACTCGATTGGTTTGGTGTGATAAAATAAACCCAAACAAACTATACAAGAAAATAAAACCATATCTCTTTAGTACCATTAACTTGATAAAGAGTTGTGGAATATGCATTTACATTTATCATAGGCGCAGTTCATAAACATGTTGGAGGTTTGGGAGGAATGTGGGGATTATGTTGCATCCCTTGTATCCCAAGTGGAGTCTGCAAGATACTAAAAAAAAGCCAAAAAGGGTTCATTCCTGTACTGGAGTACTGGAGGTTGGGGGATTCGAAATCGTTGATAGCAATTTTCTTTCGTATGATGCATACTGAAAGATATTGAAAGTGTCTGTGTGTTCCATTCCATTTCAGTGAGCTCAGAATTATTTGGAAACCCAACTATTTTAGTCATTAGTTGTTAAATATTCTTTAAGATCTAGTCCTATAAAATGGTCACAAGAATCTAGACATAATTAGAACGTTGTGCTCCAACAAAGCCAATAGGCAATAAAGATGAGACATTAACAAAAATGAATATATATATATATCCTGGCGCCAAACACATGGCAGCAGTCGCAGTCTTTAAATTTGTTTGCTCTCTTTTTCTCAATAATTTCCAACTATTATCTCTCTATAACTCATTAATTATTAAATATCTACTTGTTGTATACATGGGGATTTTCGACATGTTGAACATGTCGAGAATTCTCATGATTAGGAGTTTCGGAGACTTAAACATTACTAACTAATGGCGAACGATGTAAACGTAAAGTGATCACACTGAGCCAGCCTTCGAAATAACAGTAGAAGACGGTCGTAAGCCCGTAGTGGTTTGTTCCGTTTAAAAATCGAACATCAGTTATCAATTGTTAGAGTCATTAGTTGTTACATATTCGCCAACTATTTTACCCAAAACGTCAAATGAAAAAAAAAGAAAGTACAAATGGTTGTAAAGAAGAGTAAATAGCGGTAGCCGGGTCAAACCTCTTCCGCGTAAGGAAAGGTTTAACGGCGTTTCAATAGGAATAGAGAAGGACTATAAAACTAAACGACTGGATCGTTTATTCTCACAGCTAACTAATGAAGCCGTGTCGAAGGGGTTGGTCGTAGCGGTGCGGTGGCCCAAGCTAGTGTAGGTATCTACTGTTGGGACCCACGCGTCTCGCACGTCCTACGTTCGTTTTTAGAAAAACAATTTTTGATGATATGATCTGTAGGACTGCTTTTTTTATTTATGAAAATATCTTAATATAAGAATGCAATATTTTAAATTTTGAATCGAATTTCCGAAGTTTATTTACACAAGGAAAAGGTCAAGATGAAAATCCAACTTATCAAATTCGATTTTTTATTTAAAAATAGGTGCCTGCTTAATGAGGTAGGTATCTATATGGATTAACGCTATATAGACTGAGTTTGAAAAGTGAATTGAATGTCACACAACAATTTAACATTTTGTGCCATTAAAAAGAGGTTAGTCCTGGTGCTACTTACATAGAACAGAAGTGTTGTAATACGAAGTCCATCACTCGGAGACGGGTGACATTTACTTCTATTTAACATTTATTTATTTTGATAAAAACACATTACAGAGGACAACTATAGGTAGGTACATTAAAAGTAGAAACAGTATAAATTTATAGTATTAAACTAAGTTAACCTCCATCGAGATGTGTCACATGTTACATATTATATTATTGATTTAAACAGGTACAACATGTTCAAGAGAGAAAAAAAAATATCAATAGGAAAACTCTTAGTATAAGTGAAATATGAAAACAGCTAAAGATAAACTCAAACATAAAATAAATGGAGAGTGCAAGAAGAAGGGGTGTGAGAAAAAAATAATCAACGAACTATCGCGAATAAGTAGAATTGCTTAAAAGAGCTCTGGAGATCTGTTTCTTCAAGACATGAAGTGGAGTGCCAAGTATACCAAGAGAGCACTGCAGGGAATCATAACCTCTGGCCATTCGATAGATCAGAGGCCTCCTCAAACTCACGTTTGAAGATGCGTCAAATTGAACAGTTAGTATTATAATGGTACCTTCTAATATCGCCTTTGTAGTAGGCACTGCAACTAGAAATCCTGGCCATCCCCAAATCTTCTGGGTTTAGGTTGCACAAGATTGGGAGACATTGATTCTTTTATCCAAGAATGCACTACTATGGGCTAAGACAAGTCAAGTCACAACATGTGAACGTAAAATTTATCTGCCTTTTTTAAATTTTTTAGAGTTACAACACGATGGCTTACAAGTGCGAACGAAAAGTACCTACGGAAAAAGGTTTATATGTGGTAATTTCAATCTGAGGAACATACTATGTACTGGTGTAGGTGCTACAGCCAGACTACGTGTTCGTAGACGTTTTACGTTTACATCGCGACAAAGCCGTAAAAAGCGTAGCAAAGTAGCGGATGGTACATAAAAACAGCGGGGACCATGTTTACTCAAATCTTTTTATTTCCCAACGTCAAAACGTGTTTATATGTAGTGTCGGCGCATTTGTCTCTGCGGGCCAACACACATCTTGTTTTGCAATGGCTCATATCGTACACGAAAGCAGACTTATCTACTTGAAAGTACGCATTTTCAGTATGAAATTTAATCAAAAACCTAATTTAGGTATTTTTGTTATTATTTTATTTTGTTTCCGTTAAAAAAAAATGCATAATTTTCATCCACATCTACACACAAATGCAATCATATGAATAAGTAGACTTTAAAGATCAAATAAAAAAATTGTATAACTTTTCCACAAATTTTTATTACCCTGACTAGTTTCGTAGGCACACGTCCTACATGGTCACAGGAGTATGGCTTTTCTATGCTATGAATTCACATGAAAATCTTAAAAAAAATACTTTAGTGTGTAAACTTTTAATTGAAAACATTGCATTCGTGAGGCTTTTCTCCGGTATGAAGTCGCGTGTCTACTTTTGAGTTTCCTGAGAGTTTTCTAAGTACACAGGTAATTGAACTATTAATTTATGCAAACTTAAAAAACAAATTCAACTTTTTATTACAATGTTAGCATTCAAATGGCATTTAGCATGTGCGTGTAAAATTCTTTGATTGATATAACTTTTTATTGCAAATATTGCATTCGTATAGCTTTTCTCCGCTGTGACTTCGCATGTGAGTCATTAAATTAGTTGAGTCTATAAACTTTTTATTGCAAACATTTCATTCGTAAGGCTTTTCTCCGGTATGAATTTACATGTCTGCTTTTGAGTTTCCTGATTTGTTAAACTTTCTCATGCACATTTTGCTTTCTTATGGCTGAATTCGCATGTGAGACTTTACGGCACACGGTTGATTGAACTATTTATGCAAACTTTAAAAACAAATTAAACTTTTTATTGCAAACTTACCATTCAAATGGTTTTAGCATGTCAATGATTGTTTAAATTATTTGATTGATTAAACTTTTAATTGCAATTATTGCATTCGTATGGCTTTTCTCCGCTATGAGTCTTATTACTTGAGACCGCAAACTTTTTATTGCACACGTTGCATTAGTAAGGCTTTTCATCACTATGTAGTCCCGCTGTGCATAAAAGTTTCCTAATTTGGTACACTTTACTTTCTTATGGCTGTAAATAACCCGAAAAATTGTTTTTCTCTACGTCAAGAACTTCAAAAAAGTGCTCAGCCACCAGGCATAATAATATTATTATGTTACTGTCAGCCGTATATTAGTATAGAACAAAATTTGTCTTTAGTTGCGAGTGGCGCGCCATCTAGCGGCGTTAATGACATCAGTCAGTCAGTCAGACAGTGAGTCAGTGTTCAAGGCAAATATTATATACATAACTATGACATGTCATAATATTATGTAAATGTATCTAAAACGATATTTTTTTTACCTACCGCGTATACCTAAATGAAATTGTGTTCTTGTTTGTAACTGAGAACATTCCTGTTTCGTGGGACATAATCACATTTAGCTTGCTTAGTGCTTGATGTTTGGTGGTACATACCTGAAACAATTAAAAATAAACATAATGAAATCGACGAAATTGCTTACTTAGGAGTTATTTTATGGACGAATAAAAAAATAACGAAGACATGAAAAACAAAAAATTGTAATATTTGAAGAAATCGCGAAAATGAACATGACATTAAAGTCATTACGAACAAATTGCTTGCATTAAAATTAACACATGACATATATTTTGCGTGCAAAGACGATGAGCAAAATAATATAATGCAACAAGTACCGGATGAGATCCCTGCAAACACCATAATTTATTGCTTTTGTGTAAAAATAGGGGTGCAGTAAATTCTTTAAAATTAGGTTTTTCTTGTATGATGTATTAGCTTTCCCGACATACGTTGTCCTGTAATCCTTACTATAGTTTATACATCAATACGTAAAAAAATATTATGTTTGAATGTTAAAAAAATATTTCTGAAAGCTCTAAAAAAACTCCATCAAAAATCTGCGTACCTATATTTTTAATTTCAATGGTTGTCAGGTAAACAATAATTTTGTTGTAATAGCATTTATCATAGGTGGCGTTGGCGTAGCAGGAAATCTGATGCATACTAACTTTAATATTACATTTTATTTAATTTCTTATAATGCATTTTTTAACTTTTTATAAGTTATCCCGATGAACAACCGTTGAGGAGAAAAATCCAATAATCCAAACATCGGAAGAATCTGTTCAGCCGATCTCGAGTTAAAGTGTTCGCACTCACCCGACTTTTTTTATATTATAGATTTTATTGACAGTTAAACCTACTTTTTGCCCTAGAATAGGTTTTGTCTAGAGTAGAGCAAAATTTTGATATTGGTACGTGTTCTATATCAAAAATAAGATGTAGGTACATTGTTCATCTACCGTTAGGTAGTCTAGTTGCTAAGACAGCTAAGAGATAAAAGTAAAGTAAATTAACTAATTATTATTAAATAAAATTATTAAATTAGTTAGTTGTCAGATTGAGGCAAATATTTTTACATAATCTTATATATAAAAATGGAGAGCTATTTCGCGTTGTCATCGGATGGCGCCTAAACGGCTAGACCGATTTCGCTGATTCTTTTTTTATCGTGTAGGCTTTTATCAGGAGAGTGTCCTTTTAGAACAAAAAAATTAAGGAAAATGCATAGGAAATTAGAAATTTTAAGAAAACTATAAAAATGGAGATATATTTCCTGATATCATCGCATCACGCCTAAACGGCTGGACTGATTTCGCTAATTCTTTTTTTGTCGTGTAGGCTTTTATCAGGAGAGTGTCCTTTTAGAACAAAAAAATTAAGAAAAATGAATAGGAAATTAGAAAATTTGAGAAAACTATAAAAATGGAGATTTATTTCCCGATATCATCGCATCACGCCTAAACAGCTGAACCGATTTCGCTAATTCTTTTTTGTCGTGTAGGCTTTTATCGGGCGAAGGTTGATTAGAAGAAAAAAATTAAGAAAAATGCATGGAAAATTAGAAAATTTAAGAACACTATAAAAATGGAGAGCTATTCCCGGTGTTATCGCATCGCGCCTAAATGGCTAGACCCATTTCGCTAATTCTTTTTTTGGCGTGTAGGCTCTTATCAGAAGAAGGTTGTATTAGAAGAAAAAAATTAAGAAAAATTCATGGAAAATTAGGAAATTTAAGAAAACACAGAAAGTAGGTAATCTTTTTAGTAATTTTTACAATATAATTTTGTTCTACTTTTGAATTTTTATTAATTGACATTTGAAAGAGCTGTCAGTGGATTGATTGTTGTTGCAACTGATAGAAAATATATCGTATGAAATAGATTGATTGGATAAGTCATATAATATTCATTGCAGTTATTTTTATAAGGAGTTTTGGTAAGTTTAAATACAAGGAATACATTATTGTAATGAAGTGTTAGGAGTTTTGAAAATTTTCTTTATTTACAAACATTTTAAAACCGCCAGCAAACAGAATCGTATAATATAACATTGCTATTAAGGAGTTATACTTAATTGAAGTTCATTTTATAAGGAGTTTTGATAAGTTTTAACACAAGGAATACATGATTATATTGAAGAACAGGTAGAATATTTTTTTTGTTTGTTTGAAAATCAATTCTTCGTTTATGGGCTGATTTTTACAGTGGATGAGTACATACCTACATATAACGTAAATATAATCTGCATCGTTAATATGTAAAAAAGCTGGATATTATTTGCTAATGACCTAGCATTTGTTTCTTTATTGAAAATAAAAATAGCTTCCAACTTCCACCATGATGTAATAGAAGATAGAACAAAAATCACAGATACTGCATTAAATGTGCTTTTTATTTATTTCCACTGTTTTGAAAGAGAAGATTTAAGAACGCAATTTTGTGTGAAAGTGAATGTCGAGATCTTGGACGTATGTCTATTTAGGTAATTTATTTAGAAGAGATGCAAGGCGTGAAAAAGAGAAAGGAAGAAGGAAATTGGCTGGGAGAAGGGTTGGCGGTGCACTTAGACCTCTAAGAAGGTATCTCTGAAATCGACAGTTGATTCACAATGTGATCCTGATACTATCCATGATTTATGGGAGTGAAACTTGGACATGGAAGATAAATTTGGAAGCTGGAATAAATTCTGTGGAAATGAGATCACTGCGTAGGATATGCGGAAAGAGACTTATTGATAAGATGAGGAATGATAATATTAGAAAGGAATGTGGAGTGGATGTTAGTGTAGTGACTAGAATGAAAGTGAATAAAGAAAGAAGGTTTGGGCATGTGAGAATGACTAAAAGGATATATAAATCTGAAAGAATTGGTGCACGCAGACGAGGCCGACCTGCAATGACATAGACCGACCATATCGGTGCCATCTTACGTGAGGGCCAAGTCAGGAGCAAGAGGAATATAAGAGCATGTATGCGGAATGTTATGCGTTTGGAGGAAGCGAATGAGTTTGGATTGGAAAGAATGGAAGTCCATGCTCTCTGCCTACCCCCTTCGCGAATCAGCGTGATGGGCAAAAAAAGTATTGACACCTCAATGCGTATTTTGAATCGGTACGGAGATGTTCCTTATCGTACTTTGATTAATCAATCAATATTATTTTAACTGAGCAAAAAACTATTAAAATATCGAATATAATGACATACCTAAATTCTTTTTTTTTACATATTAACATCAAATCAATCAAAATTAAAACTCCCTTTGAACTCCACTCAGGAGCAAAGGGAGGCTTAAGAGCTCTCCATTGCACTCGATCTTGCGCAATGATGACCTCTTCCCACGTCATATTAACATAGGTTATAAGTTTTTGATGTAAAAATAAACTCAGACCCAATGAATGCTGCGTGGTATGCAGGTTTTGCTAATACCACTAAATAGTCATTCGTGTTAAATAACTAAAAAACGAATTTGAGCTCTGTTGCATAAAACCTAGAGTACCCATATTATTTATTTCGATACGAAGTTCGACGGGTCAGCTAGTCTACTATATAAATGAAAGTCGGGTTAGTGCGAACACTTATAACTCGAGATCGGCCGAACAAATTCTTCCCACGATTGATTTATTGGATTCTTCTCCGCTCCGGACAACAGAATAACTAATAAAAAGTTGAATAAATGAATAAAAAAGATATAAATTATACATTTTTAATTAGTATTGAAAGCATTATCAGATAGAACTGCCACCGCCATCTATCGTAATAGTAGTGAAATTTCGGTAGAAAGATTCAATAGATGACGATAATGATTTATTTTTTAACCAACATCTACTATATAAATGAAAATCGGGTTAGTGCGAACACTTATAACTCGAGATCGGCCGAACAAATTCTTCCGACGACTGATTTATTGGATTCTTCTCCGCTCCGGAAAACAGAATAACTAATAAAAAGTTGAATATGGACTAGAAGGATATAGATACTAATATAGATACTAATAAAAAAGGATATAGATACTAATAAAAAGTTGAATATGGACTAGAAGGATATAGATACAATATAATATTAAAGTTAGTATGGAAAGGATTTTTTTCGAAGCTACCGCCATATATTAGTATGGAAAGGATTTTTTCGATGGTACCGCCATCTATGGAGAATTATAGAAAAACAAAATAATTATAGTTGTCACGTAATGCGAACACTTAAAACTCGAGACCGGCCGATCAGATTCTTCCGACGATTGATTTATTGGATTCTTCTCCGCTCCAGATAACAGAATCTACTATATAAATGAAAGTCGGGTTAGTGCGAACACTTATAACTCGAGGTCGAAATAGAAAAAAAATGCATGGAAAATAAGAAAATTATTGAAAACACAGAAAGTAGGTAATCTTTTTAGTACTTTTTGCAAAATAATTTGGTCTACTTTTGAATTTTAATTAATTAATATTTGAAAGAACTGTCAGTGGATTGATTGTAAAATATATCGTATGAAAAAGATTGATTGGATAAGCCATATTATATTCATTGCAGTTAATTTTTAAAGTAAAATACAAGGAATACCTACATTATTGTAATGAAGCGTAAGGAGTTTCGAAAATTTTCTTTATTTACAGAGATTTTTAAAACCGTCAGCAAACAAAATCGTATACATAACATTGCTACTAAGGAGTCATACTTAATTGAAGTTCATTTTATAAGGAGTTTAGGTAAGTTTTAACACAATGAACACATGATTAGGTATAATGAAGAACAAGTTGAATATTTTTTTGTTTGTTTACAGAGATTTATAAAACCACCAGTAAACTGAATTTTTTACATAATTGACAACGAATACTTACTCATTATAAACTTAATTAAAAAAAAAAACAAACTAAAACATGATCAAAAGAAGGAAATTGGCTGGGAGAAGGGTTGGCGGTGCACTAAGACCTCTAAGAAGGTCTCTCTTTAAACCACAGTTGATGCACAATCCAATCCTGATACCATCCCTGATTTATGGGAGTAAAACTTGGACATGGACGAACAATTTGGAAGTTGGAATAAATGCTGTGGAAATGAGATCACTGCGTAGGATATGCGGAAAGAGACTGATTGATAAGATGAAGAATGATAATATTAGAAAGGAATGTGGAGTGAATGTTAATGTAGTGACTAGAATGGCAGTGAATAAAGAAAGGAGGTTCGGGCATGTAAAGAAAATGAACGAAGAGAGAATGACGAAAGCGATATATGAATCTGAAAGAATGGGTGCACGCAGACGAGGCCGACCTCGAATGACATAGACCGACCATATCGTTGCCGTCTTACAGGAGGGCCAAGTCAGAAGCAAAAGAAATTTATGAGCATGTATGCGGAATGTTATGCGTTTGGAGGAAGCGAATGAGTTTGGATTGGAAAGAATGGAAGTCCATACTCTCTGCCTACCTCCTTCGGGAATCAGCGTGATAGGTAAAAAACCATTCACACCTCAATGCGTATTTTGAATCGATACGGAGATATTCCTTATCGTAATTTGATCAATCAATCAATATTATTTTAACTGAGCAAAATAACTATTAAAATATCTAATATAATTAGGTACAAACCCAAATTCTTTTTTTACATATTAACAACATCAAATCAATCAAAATTAAAACTCCCTTTGAACTGCATTCAGGAGCAAGATGAAGCAATAAGAACTCTCCATTACACTCCATCTTGCGCAATGATGACTTCCTCCCACACCATATTAACATAGGTTAAAAGTTTTTGATGAAAAAATAAACTCAGACCCAATGAATGGAGCGTGCTATGCAGGTTTTGCTAATGTCAGTAAATAGTCATTCGTATTAAATGACTAAAAAAACGAATTTGAGGTCTCTCGCATAAAACCATAAAACCCATATTATTTATTTCGATACAAAGTTCGACGGGTCAGCTAGTATCTAATAATATCTACTACTTTAAGTTAGAATTCGGTTTTTCGACTAGCAGACAATGCTTCTGCCGGCATCACTGACATTTGTACATATAAAAGCGTGTAACTTATATTTTACAATATGTTTTATTAATGAAAATAAATAAATGAAATAAAATATGCAAAAAAGAATCAGCCCATGTTCACATCAAAACATTTTTGGTTAGGTAATTACAAGGACGAAATTGGAATAAAATTTGTCAAAGGTATTGCAAAACGACGACGGGGAAAAAATATGTAACGAAATTTCGTCATGTAGTCAAAGGGAGAAAGGGAAGGACATTAAAACAATAATATTAAACCTTGTTCACACTAGCACAAGTAACGAGTAACAGTTTAGTAACTAAAATAAACGCTACTCGGTCAAAAATCGTTGAAACTATGTATATTTGAGTACAGTTCGTAATTGAGGAATATTAAGGGCCGAAATTATAAAAGTCCGTTAGTTTAAGTTACAAAACATTGGTCCAAAATTTGATATAACTACTCGTTTTTCAGAATTATAAACATCCGTTAGTAATATTTCGGTAAAATGTTACCATCGGCTTTAACTGACGGCCAGACCACCGATTAAGCGACAGTAACTTCATTGCCGTCTCACTCTTTCACCTAAGAGAGAAAGAAATAGCAATAGGCCGAGGCTGTCAGGCTGTCATTTCATTCTTTTAAATTCGTTGTGCGTATTTTGTGGTGTTTTTGTTGCGCGTTGTTTTGCTATTGTAAAATGTTTTCCAGCAGGGATAGTGATGCCTTTATTAACTATTTCAACACCGAGAGAATAGTTATAAAAAAATGAAATTAATACAATGTCCCTATTTCGCTAAAACAAAATAATCAATCCTGTATCGCAAAGTTAATTTCACTTATGATTAAAATAAAGAGTCCTGTCTCACAAAGTTGATTTCACTTACAAAATATTATAAAAGATAAACAACACAAATTACGCACACCAAATTACAACGCTTTTGCGCGGTTTTTTTACTGATTTCGTTTGTTTTGACATGGTTTTGACATAAGAGTCGGTAAAATTCCATAGAAGCTTTCGAAAACCATAAACAAATATACGGATAGTTAATTTTGGTTTATAATATGGTCGTTGGTAAACTTTACTAACGAGTCGCCGTTCGTTGGTAACTTTGATATTTACTGACGAAATTATGGTCCAGTCTTTATAATTTCGGCCCTAAAACGAACAGTCAACACTTTGCGACGTAGGGGTTAGTTCAAATGAGAAATCGTCTTAAATTATAAATATATTTTCTGTTAATGTAATTATACAGTTTGTTAAGTATAAAATAACAATTAATAATAAGCTTATACCTGAATAGTTTCACTCTACGAAAACGCCATTTTTTATGAAACCAATGAACTTGAGTCATACTCAAAAATCATGAAGTCGACGTCGAGTCGAGGCCAGCGAGGCGAGGTGGGGGGCGCTACTCCGAGTCCACCCTGTCGGCTAATCCACTCGACTAAGTTTTAGGTGTTCAGAATCGTTTTGACACAAAATTGCTGGCGAAATGGTTGGTAGCCTAGCGGCTACAACGCTGGCTTTCGTACTTTTTTGTGCGGAGGTTGTGGGTTCGGTTGATCCGAACGAATGAATTGTTAGAGTTATTAATTGTTTTATATTCGTTACTCGCTACTCGACTAAAATACTCGATCTGTGTGAACTAGGCTTGAGGCGAGTGGAAGAGAGAGGATGACAAGATCACACGGGACAGTGGGTATCCTAGGAACGCGTAGAACGATGCATTGTCCCCAAAGCGGCCCGGAATTTCGCTCCGAGGTTCGCCGGTATGTTACACAGTGGTGAACTCACGGCAAACTATGCCCGCAAATATTCCTGGTAGGGATATACCCAGTACCCACTGCATAATATTGTTGGGTTTGCCATTATTTAACAAGTGATTGAGGACAATGTACGACATCACTTACGAGGGGCTGGGAACGGTCTCCCCTATATCACGAAGGAGGGCTGAAAAGGTTGTGAGTTTTGAAGCGGGAAGTGTTTGGGATTATTGATGTTGCCTCAAAACGCGTGTATTGCATTGCAAACCGCTAAGGAAATTATTCTGTAATGGAGAATAATGAGAATAAAATAGTTTTCATGGATTAAAATTATTATTGTGGATCTTTTTGTCAATTTTGCCAGGTTTTTCTGTTGGTTCAGAAATGGTACTTCGGGTTTTATTTTGCTTGCTGAAAATGCTGAAGCCAGGATCTATCTGAACTCCTGATAGATTAAGCTTTGCTTGCATATATCTATAAATAGTAGAGCATTATTTTCAGTTATTATTAGGTCTTAGTTAAGACAATCCTTTTTTTTCTATATCGCAAGCCATTCAAAGGAAAAGTGATAAAAATGACAACGTTATAAATAAAAAATGAGTCCAGTCAAGAAATTTGTCTCTCATTAAGAATTGTTTACATTAGCAGAATGAAAGAAGAAGATGAACGGTATCAACCGACGCAGCGCTGATAAGTACGGGGCTTGCAACGGTCCATCATTTGGCACGTGACCGAGGCTGACTATATAGACGAAGAAACTTACCACAGACTGGAAAAGAGCAACGCCTCGAAAACGAGAGAACCATTGAAGGATAGCAGAGATAATGCATGGGACTCTAGTGATAACGGTAGATGGATTCATCCACTCATCAGGTACATTACGTCCTGGTTGTATAGGCTACATGGGATTATGACGTTGACCCAATATCTGACAGGGCACAGAGTTTTCTCTGGATAACAGGTCAATGCGTGACCTATGACAAAAAGGAAGACAAAGCAGAACACACTATTTAGATGCAAGAAATGGACAGTGGAAAGGTCGAGCCTTGATAGAGAGATGGGGCTAGAGGCATGAAGCCAGAAAACCTCATGGAAAAGATGTGCCAGACAATGGAGCGCTTGAAAACGTCAGAGTTGTACCTACATGGAGAAGGCAAAAGAGGATGATGAGCGCAGCAATAGAAAGTAGACAGTTTTGGCACTTCTGGGTAGGCCAAACGGCAGGAATCGAGGCGTGAACGAAAGAGGGGTAGCCGGTAGAAGTCTGGCACTACCAGCAGCCCAAGACAAATTGCATTTGGCGATCGATTACAAACGAATTTTTCGACAATGAAGAAAATTAACTGTCTACTTTTTATATATGTACCTAAGTGTATTTGTTTGCACTGATGTAAAAATATAAACACCATTCTAATATTTTGTGCTACTACAAATTTGTAGTCAGTGAAAATGGACTACTACCAAGCACCCTCGCCTATCAACAGTATATTTGTTTTGTTTAAACAATTTTTTTACGTTCTAGTGGAATGTTAATTTTTTTTCGCACTCTACATTGACGAAATATTCGTTATGAGTCGAACGCCAATTTCAAATTGTCAACGGGAGCAGGTCTCCTAGGCCAAGTGTCCAATGATGGAGCATAAAAGAAGAGTTAGAAATATATAATAAAAAAACCCTTACTATGCATATTTTTCAGTGTGTGAAATATTTTAACGAATAAAATCAAATACTAACAAACATAATATTTTTAAAATTGTAGGTATTTTTCCTTTGGTTCTTCCCTGGCGACGTCGAAAATACTTTGAGCTAATTGCAGTCGAGAATGGATGTCATTTGGGCACAGATATAAAACATATTACGCTGTTCGATTCGTAATACAATAATCTATAATATGTAACAATGAAATGCTTTTTGTACCATACAAACCCATCATGTTTCATTTGTTTAATTTTTTTTTTCAAATAAATAAACGAATATCGATGCGTAGTTAAAATGTTGATCCTTTAATAATTAACGTTAGTTATCGTAATTGAATTAAAAATTGTACAAACCTATACAAACATTTTTGATTCTCTACATAAATCGACACAATGCAACAGTTTGTGTCGATTTATGTAGAGAATCAAAAATGTTCAACATGTCGAAAAATCCCATGTATATAATAAGTAGATGTTGAATAATAATTACCTAATGAAAAGAGAAAAAAGTTGATAATTTTTATTCCAAATTTGAAAATTGAAATTTAATTGAAGTTTAACAGGTTGCAACAATGCCAGAATCTCGATGGAAATTTTTTGGTTTGAAACAGATGCATCGATCAAAATAAATTGGTGCAAAGGTAAAAAGCTTATCCTTATACATATTCGAATTCGATATTCATAATTAGGAACACAGGACTACGTCTGTCGGGAAAGCTAGTATTTTTATAAGATTCAAGGATTTTGCTTCAGGAATTACGAAGTCATATAAACATGTACACAATACAATCTATGATAAAATTTCAATTGAGACACAGTGCCATAATAAAAACTAAAAAAAAACTAAATTAAACCTTAAACAAGATTTGGTTGGCCGCATGATTTAATTTAAAGAAATACTGCTCCAGAACAGACATTGTCTAGTGGGGCAATAAAATCCGATAATAATATGTATATTACTAATAATTGTACATATTGTTTTGATGATGGACTAAAAAAAATGTAATTTATACAAATTCCAATTCAATATTTATAGCAAAAGCAGGACAACGTCTGTAGGGAAAGTTAGTTATGAGTAAAAGATTAAAAAACATTATTTCAGGTGTTGTATTAAGAGTTTGATTTATTTAAACGCGTAGTATCGGCGATTTGTTCAAAATATATTTCCACGGCGTCTCTAATTGGACAACCCAGGATGGCTATTCAACTCATACATAAGCAGATAAAAAACAGTGCTCGGTCGCAAAAAAAAACAACAAACGCATATGGAAACAATGTGAGAGGACAGGAAATTGAGTCGATTATTTCATTTAACGAATAAAAAAAGTTTAAACAAGTTACTCGATAATTTATTGATACATTAGGGGGAATAAAATTGTATCAAGAAGTTGAGAAAAAAAATGGAGTAATTGAATGCGTTATTTTTTGTGGGTCGCTGATAAGAGACGAGCGGCCGGGAGACGATCCCCGTCGCAATGGCGAACCAGTTGTTGTAATGTGGAAAATGTTCTTAATAAGAAACCCGATTAGCCGGTTCCGTACGGACACTTCACATCGCGTACACCAATAACTACAGCGGCTAAGAAATGTCGTGAAATTTTTTTCTGAAGCCATCGCAATTAATTAATTAATTTCAATAAGGAGACTTTAAATCACGAAGGCTGTAATTTTGGTCCAAAGCTCCAGATATTAAACTCCAGTATTTTGAAAAAGTAACTCTCTTTTCTTATAGGATGTCATGTAAATTTGTGATTTTTAGCCATTCAGATAAGTAACTCCGGAACTCTAAATCAATACATCCAAATCCCTCAGTTCTGCCTCGAAGGAAGAGAACACGATATGAGAGTTTGTTCCTAGTCTTAGAGACCCCAACGAGAAATAACAGCACTCTGATCGGCTAACTGTCATTCAGCATCCTTAACACATGTCACAGTCATGTCCATCTCCTCTCCACAATAGTATAATAGCGTCGTTTGTGATACAGTGACATCGCGGGGCGCTGAGTTTCGAAAACAGGGACTTTTGTGCCTTGAGAATTTGTCATGAGCTCCGTCTTACTGGCATTGACTCGAAGGCCAAGGCGTGCTGTTTCGTCGCAGAGTCTTGAAACACTGCGTTGTAATTCCTCCACTGTCGTACTGAACAACGCAAGGTCGTCCGTGTATTTCAGGCCGCACATTTCGTCCATCGGACCATTTGAAGGGAATTCTCTGTGTTTTTGCTATATCTGTTGCTCTCGCATGGACTCGCGAAAGTATAGGCATTTCAAAAAAAATATAATACTTTCGGATCCGAACCTTGCTAGCGATCTCGTAGGACAGAATGATAACACCTGTTTCAGTATACGAAAAAGATGATTATGAAGACAAAAAGTCAATAATTTTTACCCATGTTAATAAATCAAAGTGATTGAAACCAAGTTGAGATACTTAACAAAACTTATTAAATGTAAAGCTTCCGGTTGTATGTAAAGAAAAAAAAAACAAAAAAGTAATGTTAATCCAAGAACCGCAAAGTTATTTGCATCCTGAATAAAATAAGCAGCAACAGAAAGCATCGGGTGGAAAATAAAGCACGAAGAACGAGCGCAGGTCGGAGAAGTTGGGACTTGGGAGATATTCTGGAGTGGTACAATCTCCAAGTTCGGCGGCTTAAGATAACTTCTTTATTACTTTCTTGCGAAAAAAAAAACATAAACAAAACGTAATATTCTCTAGGAATGAATAAATCTACCTGCGAGAGAGAGAGAGAAGATCTAGAAGAATACAGGTAAGTCGGGAACAACAAACAATAATAATTGCTAAACTTTGATAAACCTTAGGAAGATAGAAACATGAGAGAACCTAACGAGATTTATGAGATCTATTTCACACATATTATGCGGTTCTATGCGGTTAGTTTTCGGGCGTTGCCGACCAGTGTGAAATTTTTCTGAACGGTGACCGAATAGAAACAGAAGAAAAGTGTCACATTTATCATTTATTCATCTGGAGCATTTGGTAAAACTGGATAAAGAAAAACAAAACAGAGGGATTACCAAAAACAAAAGGAATGAGTTGGGCAGCCTTTAGCAAATTAAGGAATATTTCAGAAAATAAAGAGAATTTGATACGCCTGAAATATTTATACCTACTGTATAGGTATTAAAAATGCACTTAACACAATTGACCTTGCAAAAAATGTGGAAAATATCAAAAGCACACAACACACAACGACTCTTGCTTGAAACAAGGGCTATGATAAATGTAGAATAAGAAATGAGGAAATAAGTAACGGAACAAAAGTGGTAGACATTATTGATCACACAACAGAACGGAAGTGACAACAGGCAGGACATCTTGCGAAACAAGATCCCACAAGATGGATCCCTTCAAAAAGGTGGAGATTATGGAAGAATAAAAGGCATTGGAAGACCTCATAAAAATGGACCGAAATGTTAGCAGTGGAGGACCGAAGGTTGAAGAAGAAGATATGAAGTATTGGGATAAAAATATACCATTATTGTAATAAATTTAATAGTTTATCGAACGAAAATGTTTGGTTCAATAATCCATGTTCCGGTACGAGATTTCTGCTTCGGTAGGTAATAACCGAAAACGAAACCGAACCGAAAGCAACCGCATATAATATGTACCTATATGAAATAGGCCTAACGCCCCCAAACAAGAAGAAGCCCTACGGATTAATGCGAGATATGAATTATGGGGAAAAACAATATTACAATTATTTAAAAAATGTTCAGTTCAAGTGTCTTGAATATACTCGTAAAAGTCTTTTTATAGATTCTTCTCTGTTTATTCACAGCGATTTCACGACGTCCCATAGGTCAATATTCGAGATAGTTATTCGTAAATAATAAGTAGTTAACGTGTTTAGGGGGGGGGGGGGGGCAAACTGATCCCTTTAAAAATCAGTTTATTAAAAAAAATGTTTTTCTGAATGTCTGTTTTTTTTTTATAAAAAGTCGACAGCATTCATCTCTATTAAAGTGATCAACATAAAGTAGCTTAATCATGGTAAAAAAGAAAAATCAATTTATAAAAAAAAAAAAAATACCCAAGGATCCAAGATAATATGATGTAGGAACATTGCGAAAAAGAAAAGGAATAAAAGAGGATGGAAGATGATTGCCCACCAAACTGCGGTGAGTCGATTATCCGAGGATTTGGGATTCATCAGAGTAAAAGAGTGTTCGTGTTTTCCGGGAAACGAATGAGCATCAGAGCGATAAAGAAGCGTGCATATTATTTTTGGGCAATATCCAGGACGTTACTAGTGAGCCGCGTTCATCACGTTGCGCACGATAAAATTTCAACTCACGTTATAAGCGAAAACCGATAATAAAAACGGTAACAGATTTTTAAACACGTTACACTGATCGTAATGACTGGTGTTTTATACAATGCCATTATACAATAAAAATACATATTCAGAACATCGCAATAAAAAATAATTATAAGTTTAAAAGTCACACACGACGAATCTGGAGCATTTTCGAATAAAATACGCACAAATTGTATGGTAACGAATCTGCAAGAGGTTCAATTAAATTTAATGAAAGTGCTACTGTGTGCCTTTTAATCTCTGAATTTACTAGAGAGTTATCTAATTCGTTTGCCTTAAGAGAAACAGACCAACCAGTGCGTTGAATATCCTGTCTTCCGTGTGATCACCTTTCTGAAAATCAAGGCTTTCTCACATATTAATCTGCAGTATCCAGTACTAACCCATATCTGAATATCCGTAAGATAACATTGGCGTATGTAACGTAAAGATTTTTGTAAGAAAGTGTGTCTTGTCTTCTTTACAATTTCTTACTGACGTTAGTGAGAAAGTGCCATAAAAATTAATCTAAGAGTAGAGAATATAATTCAAGGAGTGTTAGAACTGTCGGGATAGTAGAGAACAAAGATGCCACGGGACGTAGGAAAATCTTTCCTGACACTTAAAAAAAGACGAAATGTACGCACAAATGTAAATGTACACTACAGTATGCTTTATGGGAAGATACTTTAAAAAGGAAGGAAAAGAAAAACTAGATCTTTTTGCGCCTCCAACAAAATTATTATTCATGAATAGAGTTCTTATGGGTCGAAAATGTCCAAATGAAAATATCCCGTCACAAATGCTATCGTGTCGGTTTGATGAACACGACTGTTCGCAGACTAATGGCGATCATTTAACCAGCCATAAACAATAACCTCATAAATATTTGATTCCTCAACGCCGGAGAAAAGAAATAAAAATATATTATAATGATTAATTTGTAAGGAAGATTTCAACAAATGTCGCTCGGAGCCCAATTGGGACATAACGAGTGGAGGCGTATATTGGAAAGAACAAACATAGGTTTTTTACCGCGGCGAGGAATGCCCCCGCGAATTCCCCAAAGTAATTAAAAATTTAAATGGTACCGTAACGGTTACAGGTCCCAGAAATTTGCATCGACGCGTAGCATACAAACGCGGGACATGTCGCAACATATCGGCGAGTCGCGGATTCCGCACAAAGGGAGAAAGCGGGGGACGGCGTGGGACAAAAAAGGACAGATGTCCCCGGAGAGTACTAATAATGACAATTGAATAGGGAGCATCAGGCAATCTTTTAACATGCAGATCATGCGATCTCGACGGACGTTGAGGGACAGAATTACGATACTCCAAAGATCGTTTGGCATGATATATACAAACTAAAGTAAATTCAATTGAATTGGATGGCGAGAGCTTGACAAGAGGAAAGGATGTGGGATCCTTAAAAATATCACATGAGAAAAAAATCGTGGGTTTTAACGGTATGGATCTGAGATACTTATTACGATTTAATGTACGACTACTTCTTTCAATTCGTTAAATAGGTCTAGTTTAATTAATTTAAAGGATTCTCGGGATACTAAGCTCCAACTGGCTCGCCAACTCTTATGAGGTTTTAAAGATTTATCGATTTCCCATCGGTATGATTTGGGTCTATATCTTGAAGTCTATCTTCACCACCCTATGTATTGCACTACCCCACACACCAATGTTTACAGTGTTAGAGGATTCATGTATAACGGTATTTCTGCCCCTATTTTCTGTCCTTCAGCCGCTTGTCTAGAATATCACGAAGGTGTTGAGCATTCGGTATTAATCAAAAATCGAAAGCCATAATACAAGCCGTGTATTAAATTATAACGAAAACACAACAAGGGAGGTAACGAATAGTACTTAGGTAAAAAACAATGATTGAGCACATAATGCGGAACTGTAAACCAACTGCAGACCAACCGGACACATTGTGAAAGAAAACAATACGAGATAGTAGGTGCAGTCTTGACTCACTTCAGTGGTAAGAGAAATAGGACAATGGATAAATGTGGTAAGGGGATATAATTCGGCCCCACAAGTAGGAGCCGGTATATACGGGGAGTGTATCCTCGCTCTTGCTAACTTGATCTTCGGATAATACCGATATAAATCTCCGGCTCAGGCTGTACCGCGGCGACTCTTATTTGTCACTACAATTACATAGACTCCCGTTCCGGCGAGACACAGTGATTCATAGTTATAGCGGAGAGAGAGTGGAAAAACTCCTCAATTGCTCCCTTACTCCAAGCTCCGCAATCATTTTCTTTATACTTAACGAGAAACTCATCCGAAATGCTTCGGGCAGGGATGTTCTTTATGGTTCGCGAAAGGCAGCCCTCCGGCTGAGAATCGCTGTTCTTTCATTGAAATATTCAACGTATTTTTATTTCGTGGAATAACGTCAAATATCTTCTCCTTCACCGAAGGCGTCCATGTTCAGCACTGGAAAGATTCAAAGAGATAAGATGAAGATAGCAGAATGAAAAGTGTAATTGTAACAAAAATTGGTGTCAAAAACGAACACATAACAGATATTTTAATAAAGCGTAGATTTTTGTTGTGAGAGAAGAATATAATTATCGAAAAATCCTGAATTTTAATTACGTTGCAAAATCGGAAAAACCAATTATAAAAAAATCTAATCAAGTGAATATTACAAGGCTACAAGAAAATAATTTTGACCCGTGTGTTAATTTTAAGAAATATCGAAAAAAATTATGGAAAAACAACGACAAAAAACAGCCACTCATTATACACAATATATTGGTACGGATTATAAAGTGTATTGATTTGTTTCGATTATTACACCAATGATACAAAAAACAATTCGCCGCTATGTCGAGGCAAAAAATCACCGTTATTTATATCATTCTTCGATTGTCGGAAAGAAAAGAGGAGTATCGCTGCTACTCGCAGAACGATTAGACAATAAGACATCCGTGTGAACAAGAACAAAAAAGAACAATACCGGAGTGGCAATAAAAGAAGAGGGAATTACTTCAACTCCTTGTCTCGTCGACTAAGTCTGGTGTGACCTTTTTTGTTGTGTGGCCGTCAATTGAACCGTTGCGCGTTGTATAGAGTATAGGGATTATGGTTAAAGGTATACCTTACAGAAGACGCGCGAAAAGCTGAGGTAGAACCATTTAAAACACTAGGAGAGAGCCATAAACAACAATATAATCTGGTTTCGTTGTCAACTTAATGCAGGGAGACATTTTGCCAGAAGACGCCAAATATTAAGTTATTGATCGCACTAAATTTGGACTTATTCATAAAATTTGAAAGTAAAAACAACCTCACACAAAATACTGTTTTGGTTTTAAATCGCGGACTACGAGATTATCTTTAATAGCTTAGAAAAGCCGACAAAAAATGGTGCCCCAGAATGCCTCGAACTCCACTGTGTTAAGAAAAGTAGAAAATTGTTAAGCAATTGTGAAATTATGGATCCATTACTTTATAGGCTATTCGAAATATGGGACACGCAAATAAAAGCAGAAATTAAAGTGACGAATTTTCGAATAAGCAATATAAGCATATTAATTAATAAAGGTACCTCTTACATTAATAAGACAATCCACCACCCGAGTATTACGGAAATTGGGAGATATCTTTTTACTCGCATTATCTTAAAAGCAGTAAGAAAGGAAGGCAAGTGGAAAAAAAATCGTATTTCCCAACCTCTTTTAAAATTTAACCATTAAAATTTCTAAAACGAACATAAATTATTCCGAAACGAGACTGTACATAAAATCAAAATTTATTTAGATACAGAAAAACAAAACCTATTCGTATAAATGAACGCTAAGAAGATTTTGAAATATTTTGAGAAAGACTCATGGTAGGTAGCAGAATTAAAATGTACCAGACGGCCTACCTAAGTATAGTAGGTAAGTAAGTATCCACGTATCTTTAGCTGATTCCGAGCGTTATTGTAATTCTATTCAATATTAGATGGGAAGGGCGCGGATTGTAGTACGCAATATGTGTGTAAGTCTGAAGCGGGTGGAAGTAAAAAAAATCCAAATTTAATCCGTTATTTATGCCTCCGAGTCCGGAAGCGAAGTACACGTTATTCATTCTCTAGTGTCATTTAATGGGAGAAATAATCATTACAAACGTAAAAATAGACATGAACTTAAGAAAATACTTATTATTTTTTTGAACTTATTATTTAATGGTTATTGGATTATATTATAAGCAGCCCTTCTGTCCTGAAAAAAAAAGGAAAGATATTATAATCGCTGAGACATCTAGTAGTCGATATAGGTAGACCTGTGGGATCGAAGACATCGTACGATGGGGCAGAGTTAGATGAAGATTCTGAAAGGACCACATCAACAGAATGGGTACCGCACATAGCGGCAAACAAAATTCTACAAGAGCATCGACTTCCCGGAAAATCGCCGAAGAGATGGAGGGGCGTCTGGACCTCGGCCTCCGAGTAGTAACTTTCTTGAAAAAAAAGATCTATAGAATGTGACCGAAAAATCCGAAGACTTAGAAACAGTATTATTTATCAAGTTCATTAAGCATCGCGCCGTTAGTTCTCTTGACACTAAAGGAATTAAATTTCGTAACACACGAGAAGGTTCATATCAGAATGAATGTTTGGTTCACACGTCGCTGAAGCCTTTTCAGCTGACGTGATCTGCAGGAAAGTTTTGTGGACTATATATGTGGAAAATGCACTTACCCAAGTCATTCTTCTCCGGCGTAAGTGTGTGATCACAACACTTATGTTTTTAATTAAATTAACTATGATAACTGATAATAATACACTGATATTTGATGAACTCGGTATTTTACACAATACAAGGAATAGACCTTTTTCCAAGTTACAGCAGAGAATGAATATGGTTTAGACCGGCTAAAGAACGGTGTGCAGCACATGGCGTAGCAACAAAATTGTTAAATATTGACGTGAGACGAGGCCCGTGCGCTTTCGAGATTGCGAGTTCGATTTATGAAGGAAGTTTACGCGCGGCGGAGGCGTGAGACGGTACCGTCGTCGTGGCGAGATTCGGGATCCCTGAAGCTGATGGGTCTTTCGGCGCTCCGCTCCGGGACGTGACGCGGTTCCGAATCAACATTTTTGCCCCCTATGAATATCGGCTGCTGTGACGCGTGGTACCCTAATTGAAATGTTACGAGTTCCGCTATATCTACTCCAGTGGCTAGATTTTTTCGTTCGCGATGCGGATTGAATAAATTCTGAGCCGATAGAATTGGGTCACAATAAAAATATCGAAACTCATAGAAAACAGAAAAAAGTCGTAGAGTTGAGATAAGCACAGGAAGCCTTTTTAGGGTACGAGTACTTTTGTTGTAGAGAATGTTCTGTATGATTAGTTGCACGTGATAAACATTAGTGTACTTACACCAAACTTAATTAATACTCAAGCGCTTGGGTCAAGAGACAACATTCTATTGACGGAGACGAAAACGCTTGAGATTCAATTAAATTTGGAAAATTTTATAAAACTGTTTGATTTATGCACATCTATCAATTTATTTTAGAATATCCTTCGAGGTAGGTGTCTATATTTTGTTTAGCTGGACACACATTACGATAAACCTTAAAGATAAATAATTGTACCAATTTATGCGCTGATAAACTGGTACAATCAATTGGTCATATGATTTGGTACGTGTGTGCTGGACAAACGATTCATCTTTCAAATTCGAAAGACAATCCTTCGATAGCAGATCCTTCGGAATTCAGTGATAATTTCAGTAATTGGTACAATTATATTCCATCGTCACCACCGATCGATCGATTTATCGGTCACCGATTCGACCAATTTATCTTTGATCTTTCAGACACCACTAACCTGCCGATTTATATCTTAGATTTGGCAAATCAGCAATTTATTGGTCCAATCGTAAAGATAAATCGTTACGCGTGAATAGCTGAATACACACGTAACAATTTATCTTTACGATTTGACCGATAATGGCTCATTTTCCAAATCTTAGCGATTGTTTTCTTGGCTAAGATTTGTAAAAATTAAAAAATTTCCAGTTTTTGAATAGCCGCGATATTCGAAACTTTAGTTGAAGCAAAAATTTAGCGGAATGTTGCAGAATCACCGTTAAATATTTTGTTAAAAATTGTCCGGGGTATTTTAAGGGCTGATAAAAAATACAGTTTTAAATAACACGGTAGATATAAAATGTAGGTAGATATAATTCAAACACAGAATGATACACGGGCTCGAGACACGACCCTTTCAGCGGCTCCATTTCCGGTTCCATTTTCACCCGTGAAAACGGCGATTAAATGTATACAAGAAAAACACTTCCGGTACACCCATCCCGACAGGAAGCACAACATAGTCGAGCGAAGTGGAGGGTGGCGGACTGGAGATCATGGCCGATAGTCTTCCTCTATCGGAGTGCGATTGTTAAAAATAGACGAGTACAACATTAGATCTACCAACAACATTGAGATACAACATGGCCCTACCTTTCTTTGATTAATTCTTAACACACAAACAGCTATATCAAGTCGGAAGAAAACTTAAAAAATATCAAAATTAGGAAATCAAATTCGCTTCGAAATGAGTTGCGAACAAAATTTTATCGTAAATGGTGACAGTTTATAAAATATAATTCAGAGTAGTTGCGTATATACATACATACGACAACGTAGTAAACGAGTATAAGTTTCTAAGAATGTGTGTTATTTTTAAGATAAGCATTATTATTCCTTGCCTTGACAGACATTAAACTTTTTTTCTTTCCACATTACATTATTAAATTAGCAAAGAAACAGAGAACTGAATATAATCGCAAAAATATTTAAATTCGTTTTGTTTTTTTTTTTATTTAATCTTTATTTAAGATTAAATAAATATCATAGTCTGTACCCCTATTCCGAACATTACTCACTAACGTGAGTGAGAAACTCACGGAAATTTTGTATAAGCTGCGGAGCTTTCCGAATTATTCTGTAGTGGTGCTATACACGTTTCGATACTTCAACACCAGCGTAAATGTCACGAAAACTTGTGTACTGTTTCGTTTATTTGTGAAAACCAAATTATTGCAGCGTTATGAAAAAGGGACTTCGTATTACGAAAACACATTGCTGTGATATACAAAACCTAATAAAGTGCGTTTTGACCATGCTAATAAAATAGCTTTATAAAAAAAGTCCAACAGATAAATTAGGATGAGTTTATTCCGAGTAACGCAGGACTGAAAAGCCTTTGAAACGGAAGCGCACAAGAATATAGTAAGTAAATTTTCATTTGAAATATAGTATGTACGATTGCCATACACAGAAAGCTTTTCATACAAAAAAAAATAAATAAACATCAGCTTCCAAGAAGAAAAATAATAAACGAACGGTTGTGTTGAGTAAATAGGGAAACAAAACAATCATAAAATTGTTTCAATTCACTTAAAAAAATAAAAAAAGGAAGTTCTACATTTTCCTAGAAGAGGCGTGTGCGAGGAGCCGAGCAGTGGAAGATGGAAGAAACCACTAAGGAAGATAATGAGGAGTACAGTAGGAGCATGCACAAAGAGTTCTGTTGAGCGCGAGGAATTCTTTTGAAAGCGAACAGTGAATAGATTCCCCAGGCTGCGATACACCAGAACTAACCCATTTTCCCTTCCAAGTTTTTTTCCTTCGGAATGATATATGGATTCGGAGCCGTTGACTATTGAAAAGGTGCCGCGAAGGACCTAATGAAATGTGTCTGCGCCAGAACACCGCGAGCTGATAAAATAAATTATTTCGAGGAAGAAAAAAATAACACAACGCCTAAACTCTAAAAGAAAGTTATTTCTTATTCTCTTTGTCGAGTGGAATATCACCGTGAAAACAGACCGTATGTTATAACATAAAAATATAATATACGTACGAATATAAGTTTTCTGCGGTGGCAGGCTTCCAAATCGGTTTTCAGTGTCATTGGATATTTGATGAAGGTAACAATTATTACTTTTATGGTTTCAGATAGGTATTGCCTCTAAAAATAATATATCGTTTGCCCAGAAAGGTAGTAGTAGGTTACAGGCAAAAACCAATCGTAAATTTCTTTTGAAATCAGAAACCAGTATGAACCAGAACATCTGAAAATGTGTATAATTCTCAACGTTAGGAGTTAAAAAATAAAAAATGGGTATTTTAACTGCAAATTTTTTACAGATGACCCATCTTTTTAATTCTAAATAACTGTTTCAGCAAGTGATTTTCATGAAAGAATCTGGTTCAAGTACTGTTAATGGAAGAATTTTGGCACATTGATCATATATTGAAAGAAACCTTTAAAATAATGTAATGTTCTACCCACATCACCTGACTTTGTAGAATAATTAAGTATAACATACAAGGTTACAAAAAATATGTTTAAAGAATTATTTCAAATGTTCTTGGGTAGCGATGTTTTGTCACTTAAATCATTTGATATAGGTATTTAATTTAAAAAAAAATGAACCTGGTTCATTTTGGAAGTTTAAGTTGGGTAATTTAAGATAATTTTTTCAATGTATGAAAAGGAGATTGAAAGAAGGAAACTGGCTGGTAGAAAGGTTGGCGGTACACTTAGACCTCTAATGAGAAATAAAAACGTATCTCTTAAATCCAAACGGTTGATGCACAATGCAATCCTGATACCATCCGTGATGTATGGGAGTGAAACTTGGACACGAACGAAAAAGTTGGAATAAATGCTGTAGAAATGAGATCACTGCGTAGGATATGCGGAAAGAAAGTGATTAATAAGGTGAGGAATGATAATATTAGAAATGAATGTGGAGTGGATATTAGGGTAGTGACTAGAATGAAAGTGAATAAATGAAGGTATTTTGGGCATGTAGAGAATGAACGAAGAGAGAATGACTAAAAGGATATATAAAACTGAAAGAATGGAATGTTATGCGTTTGGAGGAAGCGAAAGAGGTTTGTTTGGATAGAAAAGAATGGAAGTCCGTACTACCTGCCTACCCCCTTCGGGAAACGGCGTGATGAGTAAAGAACAAAAGATCATGATATGGTAGTTGAATATTCCTCACATGCTAAGCGTCTATGTGAGATTCCTTGGAAAAAAATTAAGAAGGATTTAGCTTAAACTATTACGAAAGCAGTCTTTTGACTTCTTCGATTATCGGATACATTAAATTCACTACAAACAGGTGATGATAACATTATTAATTAAAAACGTTAGTGTCGAGGTAGCGTACCAGCGATGAAACCGGAGATAGGCACATGGCGCAATTAAACGACGAATTCTGCGATGATTAATTATTATTATTATTGTTACCGCGGTGCCGTTGTTTTTATGAACCGTTCGGTGGTCTTGGTTGAAGTCCTCTCTGCCTAGCCACAATGAAAGTGAGACAGCCCGGAAGCGCTATAAATCACATCGTGACGGGGCTTCAGCTATTAATTTTAGAAAAATAACGAAGCGCCGAATGAAATGTTAACGCTAAAACGTAGTCGCGAACTATTATTAACTGGATTGAAATTTATAATTATCGTGGAGAACTTCATTGGTCGACTGTTAGCTAAAGTTTACGTTTACAGAATCTAATTAATCAGAACTTGTAAGCATACGAATGTTAGGTACACAAGCGAACTGGACAAGGATAAGACTATTGAGTGGTAATATTAGATTTTTGGAACAAAACATATGAAAACTTTGAATACGATACACTATGAATGTTCTTGATAAAAGATTGAGTTACGAAAAGGCTGAGCTATATATTGCCCGAAAGACAGACACGAGCCTGACAAACACAGAAAAAAGTATGAAAAAAAAAACGTAAGTAAGTTAGATATAAATAATACACGAAACAAAAGGACGGAAAATTTACATAAAAGAGCATAACATAGCCCTCAATTCACCAGCATTCCTTTCGTCCAAATGGAGCGATGTCACTCCAAAAAATGACCGTCAGTGGGGAAAACCAAATGTATGATTTGGAATGATAGGGTGAGTCGGATATTCATCACCCAAATTCAATCGCGTCAAGCCATTCGTTCATCACTCCAAACGGTTCGTCAGTAAGGAAACTCGAGTGGGCGTGGTCCAAGTCGTTACGTCAGTTGATTGTCAGTGCTAAGAACTTGGTCCAAATTTATTTTAACTGTTAAGTTAAAGGTCATACAATCACAATAAAATGTAAATTTCAGTTTCGTACGTTAATAACTCCCGGAATCATTAGTAAAATGACCAAAAACGTGTATTTTGGAGCGAAGTTCTCTTAAGCTTAGAATAGAAGTGGTTAGTAAATTAGCGGTTAAAACTCCGGCTTTCGTGCTGTGTAGTGGTTGGTAGACTAGCCGTTACAACTACGGCTTTCGTGCTGTGTAGTGGTTGGTAGACTAGCCGTTACAACTACGGCTTTCGTGCTGTGTAGTGGTTGGTAGACTAGCCGTTACAACTACGGCTTTCGTGCTGTGTAGTGGTTGGTAGACTAGCCGTTACAACTACGGCTTTCGTGCTGTGTAGTGGTTGGTAGACTAGCCGTTACAACTACGGCATTCGTGCTGTTTCGTATCGGAGGTCGTGGGTTCGATCCCAGGTGCCGACCATCTTCCTCTTTCACGACACACGCTTTAAGTAGCTTACTGTGAAAGAGTCAAAGATTGTATTTGTGTTCATTATTAGTGCAATATTTGCATCAAATAATTCGTGTTGATGCGTTCAGATACAAACACACTCTCTTTCAACCTCACTAAGAGGCACAGGAAGGTAACAAGAACTCTGCATTGCGCTCGATCTTGCGCTTGTGACCTCCTCCACACCATGTCAAAATTCCTCATCTATGCATGGAAGGAGCGGAACACGGCATGAGAGGTTCTACCTCGTCTTCGGGACTCTGAGGAAACTCTCCTCAGAAATTTTGTTTTTTTTTATGTAGATACATACATACATACATTCTCCTTTTAAGGCTCCCCGCACACCGCAAGCCAACCCGGAGGAGACAAATATGCAGCAAACCCGCCCCGCACGAAACCAACCCTCTAGCCTGATCGAAGCAATCAAATCAAAAGGCCGGCTCCACACAAATCAAGCCCGCCGCAGATCCCCCCCAAACCAACCCGCAATGCGGGGGGCCTGAACCCCACTTAGGGGCATAGGGAGGCATCAAGAGATCTCCATTGCGCTCGAAGGCGACTGAGGCCTATGGTGCCTTTTCTGACCGGTTGAGGTTTAAGGACGTGAGGATACTCCTTTATGTAGATAAAAATATGTTTTTTTTCTAATTTAATTTTCAATTTTGTTGATTTCTGAATGCACTTTCACAAGTTTATTAATTTTAAAACTCTAAACAAAATAAAGACAGGATATAACCAAAGTTGCAGGTTTTGCGATGCTAGAGAAAACTGCCAGGTACACGCAAATGCCGAGAGAAGGAAATAAAAAAAGTGGAAAGTTAGAAGGAAGAGAAAGAAGATGGACGATAGAGTAGAGTGCGGCGGGCGGCCAGGCTCTGAGATATGAGGTTTTAAAGTGGTTGTAAGAGAATGAGTTAGCGTAAAAAAGGGTCAAGACCGGTCGAGGGGCGATACGTCTTCGCACTGCATTTACCATCTTCACGTCTAGTGTTCCACTTCCAGGATCATTGTGGAGTTATGCACGCCTTATCTACATGAGTACCTTCTTATCTCAAAAGCCATCATATATACCTAGCCTAATGATAATTGGTTAAATTCGTCCGGAACCGGGTATTTTCGTTGAAACACTAACCGCACGCGAAATATTTTTCATACGCATAAGAAAACCAACTACGGAAATTGTTTTCTTACTTATATTACCTATTTTTTGTCTGTAAGTCGACGGATGCTATGACAATTATTGATAAAACTGAAACACGAAGTCGCGCGAAATATGTGATACTTGATCACGGGTGCCTACATACAACTGTTTCTAAGGGAAGAAATATCAATTTCTCCGCAGTTTTCGACGCAGCAAAGTAAAATTGGGAACTTTTAACGTACAATATAAGGGACGAATTTTAAATACTTCAAAACTAGCCTGTCAACTTATTTTAATTTCATTTTTGTTTCTTATTTTTTTATTGAGTTTATCGATAAAATTAATGTTACACATTATGAAGGAGTATATCTACCGACCTCGGAAAGCTAGTGGTATAGGCGCCAACTTCTGATAAAGAGGTCCCGGGTTCAAATACCGGTCGGGTCAAAGTGTTTCTGATTGGACGGGACTGTTTGTATTAAAATATACCTCAGGCCATAAGTTGTATAAAAAAAGTATTGATTTTTGTAAAGTTTTTGTTATTTTTTACTGAAGGATCAATTTTCTAGGTATAAGTAAAAAATTTAATTTATTACCTACGTGTTTTCGAGGGCTGATCAAAAAAAAACTTTGGTATTAAACGCTTCCAAATTAAGCAGGAAAAGTAAAAGAAAGCTTACATATAAGATAAACATTAATGAAATTTGATAAAAAAACATTAAAATCTCCCGAGACGGGCTCCTTATGAACATTTCAGAAAGAGCCAAAGAATCTACACCGGTATCTCAGCCTTGCACGGGCATCGCTTTCATATCACACTAAACAATAGACGATTATTCACGCAGGTACTTCTCAGTCGATTTTTCGTTTTTTTTTTTATTTCAACGATAAATTATTTCCTGTATCAACCCTTAAATAAATAATAGAAATATCAAAACAAAACATTTAAATTTAACGTTCGTGTTTGATAATTTCTCAAAACTAGGTTTTTCGGTCTTTTCATACTAATGTCACATCAAATATTCATAAATGGGCTAACGTTGACAATGAAAAAAAAAACACAAAAGATACAAATAAATAATTACAATAAAATTGTATTATTGTATGTCATGTATGTACAAACATATATCGTGTACAATAATAATAATTATGAAGACATACATAATTATACAAAAAATACACGAAAGAGATAGAAATAGGTACGAGTAGCATGGAATATATCCCTAACTAGCTGATATCCGTCTTGCGGGGTGATAAACTTTCAAAATGTGGCCCTGTCTTGCTGAAGTTAAGATATGAAAGATATTAAAACTAAAATACTTATCGTAAGCCCGTGGTGGTTTATTCCATTCAAAAATAGAACATCAGTAATGTTCTATTTTTGAATGGAATAAAACGACCTCGGTAGCCTAGTTGTACTAGCGTGGACTTCAGATCCGGGGTCCCGGGTTCGATTCCCGGTCGGGTCAGAGTTTTTCTAAGTGTTTTTTCACTTGAAATTTCTACCCGGGGTTGGCCTGTCTCAGATTGGACGGGACCGGTTGACTGGAAAAAATTGCCTCAGGCAATAAGCTCCGCCGGCTATACTGACACCTTTGTATAGAAAAGTGTTATATTATTATTATTATTAATGAATTTTTAGTCATTGGTTGTTAGATAATTCTTTAAAATTTCTTACATTCAGCATTCAACATTACTACAATTATAATTGCAAAATTCAGTGATGATTGAAATCGAAAGAATAGGCTGCGGTTTATGCTTGTTGCGATGACATAAGAAAATAGCCCAGTGGTATCCATATTTCCATTTTCACCATACACAAGCTTTGTTGATCTATAAATTCTGTTGAGAAAGTAAAGATTTTCTGATTCTTGAAATTGAAATATATTGGAAATAATTAAAAATAATTGCATTTGATAAATAAAATAGCGAATAAAGGAAATTTATACTGAAAAATGTGTTGTCATTCTTTACTTTGCTATTTGCAGAATTTGCATAGATATAATGGTATGAGATAAAGCTTCTCGACCAAAATGTCGTGAAGGAAGAATTAATAAATAATTGTCTGATTAATCACAAAAAACTGTCCGCCTTTAATCGTCTAATTTCTCACAATAGTTGCACTTTTTAATGGATTTTATAAGAACATTGGTATAGGAGAGTGTTTTTGGAAATGTTGGACTTTTCATCGCTTCACAGTACGTTCTGGGAGATGGAACGCTGCCAAATAGTTTGATGAAGTAGGAAACGAAGGGCCGTTAAACCATCGTTTTAAATCTAGGAATGAGAGATGGGCCGATCCGTTGTGGAATTCATAAGTGGTAATTTGAGAATAATTTATAATGATGTTACGTCACTGAGAAGATATATCGATGCCTAATATCAAATGTTGAAAGATATATGTACATACATGTTTGATTAAAAAAAAAATACGTTCGAAAAATTATAGATTAATCATACATGTTTGATTAAAAAAAAAATACGTTCGAAAAATTATAGATTAATACGAGCGAATACAACACTACGTTCAAAATAGAAATGACATGACCGACCCAACAACCAGGAATGTTATAATTTTTGATTAGAATGACAGATCAGTTTTTTAACAGGTAAGCAGAGAGAAAGCATAATTCTATTGCGTTTTCCAACGACAAACCATTCATTTTACAGCCCTTTCTATATCTTTTACTTCGGATCTGGCGTCATACTCATTTGACAGAAAAAACACAAATAAAATATGAATTTTATTATCAATAAAAACGTTTATTTCACTATGGTGCATTCAAGCAATATGAAGTTACACACAACCTTACTATAATAAAAGGATATATTATTATTCAGATGTAAAAAGCACGATTCTTTTATGAAGGGCGTATAAGTACGAGGATAAACTTGACATATAAATCTAAAAAGTATTTCTACCGATGGTATTGAATTCTTTGTGTTCGTTTTAGAAATGACACCTAAAACCGATGAGTCACAAACGGTTTTAACAGAAAGCTAATGCGAAGTTGACTTAATACTGCTGAAAAAAGAACGAAAATGTATTTATTTTTTAACGTAGTAGCACAAGCCGGATATATATGTGTCGATATACGTACTAGGCGCATACTAAATCATTTAGTAGAATTGTGTTGTCGATTCAAAAGTAACTCAAATTTCTTGTTCTTCGTTAAATCTTAAAAATTACTCCAATTTTAATTAAAAAAAAAAAAAAATAGGCAATATACGCAACACATTTTTTTGTTTTGACTCCATTCGTGCGAAGTTGGCGCCAATGTAGTTAAAGAGATATGAATAATATTGGCTGTCATTACAAAAACACTGATCTTTCATAATCATAAAATTTTTAGTTATATGTTAATTTTGTTTAGCTGCGTTGGATACGAGGTGTATCCTCTAGTTCTATATACAAAAATGTAATAGGGGTGAACATTTTCTCTAGGTCTGAAGGGATGGCGGCATGTAAGTTCTCAAGATGGTGCGAACACTTCACCAGAGGACGCACGTGCAGTTGAGGTTTCGTCTGAAGAGGCGCCGCGCCGGCTACACGAGAGACAGAGGGGGAAACTTGTGGCATTGTTCTATCGGCAACCCTTCAAGATATTTCAATAGGAACAAAACAATAATTATTAATTTTGTTATTATCTTCGTGTTAATCTATTTGTATTCCCTTATGCAACCCTGGAGGCGTGTCTTTTTCTCAGTTATTTTCCACATGTTGAGCGCCCTTATGGTATGTACGATGTACGTAAATTTGTAGCATATTCTCCCTTACAATTTTTAAGTCCGATTGCGATACTAAATCCTGTATCAAATCGAAAATGCACTGTGACATCTAGCGAAATTTGAAAGTCGAATTTATTACTACTTTCATTGTATTTTTTGTAAGGCTTGAGTATTTTAAGTGAAATTTCACCTCCTAAACGAGATTCGATAACAATTTTTGAAAGTGCAGTAAACACAATATGCCAAGTGTTAATTTTGCTCCCCGCCCCACCATCATTTCGTTTTTCAAACAACTCTTGTCTTTAGCTTCTGGCCTGGTCTTCCTTGAGGACGGAATGGATTTGCTCCATCCACGTTATTCTCGGTCAAACCCGCCTTGTTAGGGGGTGTTTTACCAAATGAATATAGAGCCAGAGATGGATAAAGAGTATATTTTCATGGTCTTTGATATTGGACACCATGAAAACAATAACAAGCAAGAACTAATCATTGTTAAGCGATGACAGTTCTTTTTCGCTGCTGTTATTTAATTCGTAGGTAGGTGGGTGCCTGCTTAATTGGATAAATGTCATTGTATTTGATCATTATTAGTTATTATTATTCTAAATTTGAATTTATTTTTCATTGTAACGTCTTATTGTTTTGTTCTAAAATTAATTTTATACGTTCTTCATGATAATGAAGTAGTGTTGTTGTATTTATTTAAAAAATAAAACATTTTACAACCCGATACGATTAGTTCTCATTAATTATTTTACAGCTGTTTCCTTGGTGACCATAATATCAACGATCAAGAAAAAATACTCTATTCCATGGAGCTTTCACCCTTTGCTCGTTTTGTATAAACGCACCATAACACGTTATCTCTCAGACTTTTAATTTTTTTTTGAAATATTACTTGCATCCATTCTTCAACATGCACAAACCTTCTTCTTGACTTATTAACTTTCATCTTTGTAACAACACAAACTTCTATACCACATTCATTCCTATTATTCTTATTCCTTTCAGTGTAAGAGACAGAATATTGTTTCTGTTATACTTTAACCTTATTCAGCATATAGTTAAGAAACTGTTTTAGCTATACAGGACAGATTTCTTGTAACAAAAGAGATTTTTATGTTGACTATTTGATAATCTGGTTGCGATTGAACGAGTAGACACATCCCTACTTCGTAAGTTTTAAATATAATATAAGAAGTGAAGACAAATTAATTACGAAGGTGACCAAGCCAAATTTTGTGAGCAAGAACACAATATTCCTCGCGAGCGTGTTTATATTCAATGGGGTGTTCGTTGAAGTAGTGAAAGATGTGCAAGGGAACGTAGACAGTGAGAGAGAGAAAGTAGAGACTTAGGGGAGGATGATGACATGAGATGAATATGAGAGAGGTAATCCTTTGACGAGCATATTAATATTATATACAGGGACACTTGTTAAGTCCACAGAGAGAGATCCGGAAGTTTCTATGGTTTTATTAAGAATGTGTAAGTATATATTGTTTAATACTACCTACTATATGTATTTTTATCATAGAAGAGGCAAATATAGAAAAGGGTTTCCTTCAGAATTTGACGGAGCAATATAAGTATATAATTACGTATACACATTTTTTTTAAATCGGTTTGCAGCCGCAGCTTGGGCGTGAAAGATGTCTGAATAGGGGTCTCGCGATTTTTTTAAATACACATTTAGAAAAAAAAAAACTCAAAAGAGTCAAGCCAGAAAAATGGAATCCCAGCCTTAGTAGTCGACCTATTAGATGACTGGATGAAGCAGGAAAGGATTTTTTACTTTTGGTGACATTGGATAGTGGCGCCGGATTGAGTGGAAGTTGGCTGAGCGTTGCAAGACTCACTCAAGGCCTGCAGTAAGTGCGGTTGATCAGTGTTAAAGAATATTTTAACTAAATTTGCGAAAAACATCAATCATAATAGAATTATTTGAAACAGATCATCCCTTATAAATAATTCCATCACCTACTTTTCAACATACGTGAATCATGTTATTAGGGATGTAAATGTAAATATACTAATGAAGTAGGTAATTCTCATATACTTGCACGAGCAAAATATCAACACAAGATACTAAAATATACCTTCTCGTATCAGTCACTGCTATCCGTTTGTGGCGTTGACTGAGTATCGACAACAAACACCCGTGGCTTCGTTTCATTCATACCAACTAAAAAATCAAGGCGATAACTATTTTCTTCCTTGTTAGTATTATATTATTTATTACTTGCTCTTAACATTTCTGGATCGGATACATTATCAATATAAAATTAGCATTCTTGTTTTGGATGTTTAGTGAAGTTTGATTGCCTATGTTCATATTATGAAACAAAATTCCTTTATTTATAACGGAATTTGAGATGTGATTTTCTTCTTACAAAAGTAAATTTTCTGGGTGTATGTAGGAGGTAGCATTCTGTAAAAAGCTAGAGAGGGTGAAAGGGATGACACGGCCCGCGTTCCTGTGTAAGACATCCCTGCAATGTAGGGAGGAAGCCTTGTGAAAGCTGTGCTCGCGGGAGACGATAGGGATTTAGCGGGTTACCTCCGTATCTACGCTCTTAATCCAATCACCGCTCCTTCATATCTAATATACTAACCTACAGCGTTATTGTTTGTATCTTTATAAAAAATTGAGCTTTTTCAAAATTAATTTTAACGATTAATTAAACATATAACTAACAGATCCGTTCAATGTTTTGATAAAAACATTTATTGCATATTTATGTATTTTTTTATATTGTATTGTTTTTAATGGATAAAGTCCAGTAGTTTGTAAGCCTTTGATGCGATATGTTTAAAATAAGATAACGACTGTTTTTCTTCACCTATGGTTGGTTGGAAGAAATTGCCGTTCGGCAATAAGCCCGCCCTTTCCACAAAAATATATTATAATTGTTAATATTTTGTGCGCAATAAAGGATATTTAATTTATTTTATTATAAAAACCTTATTTTAATTCTGTGGATTTATTTTCTTCAAAATTAAGTGTCCCTAAATCTGACAGTGCTCGAAACTCGACCATTCGTCGACCACTAGTAATTTTATACTCCTCCGTCCGCGCAATTTTTGTAAAATATACACAAATTTGTTGCTTCACGTATTAATTGATATATAAATTTTAAGCACCGGAGAGTTGCAAGAAGAATTATTATATCATTATTATAGGTTATTGACTTCAATTTGTAGAAAATAGCACAATGATTAAAAAGGCAAAAGGCTATTTTGGGAAATAGGTAAATTACTTACATAGAACCCATAAAGAGGGTTTCCTGAGCGTTTTTTATATACACCCACGTGGAACATTACATATTCCTGGACAAACTTTTTTCTTGTAGCAAATTGATAGTTATTTTCTCAAAACTATGCCTATCAATTCAGCCTTTTGTTATGTCGAGCTTAAACAATCTCCACATCTCATAAAATGCGGTTAACCTCTATAAAACAACAAGACTTTTTACCTTGGTTTACTGCTAAAAACGTACGTTTGCTCGTACACTTCAATCTGTTAGAAATTTGCTGCTACATACCTGTAACAAACAAAAAAAAATATTTTTTTAAAAGCGACAAAACATAATGAAATAAATATTGTTAATAACTTTTTTCTTATTTTGGATTGATAAGTTATCGTTTATTAAAATAATTACTGTATTAAATGAACCTTTGATATTCCACAATATTTAATTCCCTACCTAATTTTAATGATCAACGATATTCGAGCGAAGGACCAGCTTGTGGATTTTTAAGGTCTAAAATTTCGCTGAAAACAAAAATTTACTAAAAACGAATAAGTTTCTGTTTAAAGATCGGTAGAGTAGGTGATGCTGCGATTCGTCGAGACTCAGTCCCTGTTTGAAGATAGTCGAAAGGATAAAAAAGCACTTTCTTCTATTTTGAAAAATATCTATTTTGTCGGAAATCCGGTTAAAATAATTCGTTTACAAGATCACGAGCTAATTTAAAAATGGTAAAAATTGAAGTGGAGACGAAATTTTGAAGTGGTTGGTGGCCTAGCTTAATAGGTAATAGCACTGAATTTGGAGCCCTCACGAAAATAAACTTGAAAAACAAACTAGGTACGTACTTAAGAAAAAAAACCGTTGTTTACCAACGTTGCGACACTGGCTTCCATGCGAAATGTAAGAAAAAAAAGTGCGAAAAACAAAAAATGTTGAGCTTTCTTTGAGAACTATTGGTATAATAAAATGAAACATTCATACAATATCTACCTACATTGCAATCACCTGGGACGAGGGTTATATTCACGGTCGACGCTTAGTCTTTTGCGTGCCTTCTGAACAAAAAAACACGCGTACAATGTAGTGTTTTATTATAACGTGTAGTAAAACGAGGGACGTGAAGATGCCGTTGTATAGCAGATAGGTATAATCTTTATATATAAATTTCTTCTGTCCGTGTGTCTAACATCTTTCTTAACGGTTGGACTGATTATAATGACGTTTTATTTGGGTGATAGATAATGTCGATTCGAGAGTGGGTAGGATTCACAATTTGAAAAGCTTTTTTAATTATTTATTTTGATGTTGGCTGTTTATCAATATTATTGCTGATAGATGTTGCCATGTGCAAAAATTGTATGAAACTTTATCTAAGTAATCTATGCAAAATATGTTTTTTTTTAATTACTATTCTCTAACAATATCCGAAACCCATGCAAAATTCCCGTGAGTTTCCCACTAACGTTGGTGAGTAAAATTCGGAATAAGGTTACAGTATTTTTATTATTATTATGACATCCCATCCCTTGAGGGACGATTTGTGTCACTTTTAAATGTTTAATTATTTGCAAATTATTTATTTAGGGCCGGTATTTCGAATGAGCATTATACAGCCTAATAGTAAATAGACATATAACTTTAAAGGATCCACTAACTCAAAACGGGTCTTTCGTGAGAAATTTAATGGACCATTGGTTAATTGACAATTATCTTGTTTTTTTTTTGCGACTGGCAATATTGAACTTGTTGCTATCTTCACTCTATACATGTGTGAGAGCGAGACGCGCGGTAAACACCATTCGTTAGAAAGAGATGACAGACAAGGTCTTATGTGTTTGTTTTACTGCAACTGTCAAGTCAAGTTTTATTTTATTTCTGTTATTTAAATATTTTTAAAAGGGAACCCAAACAAATATATAAAATAATTCATATATATTATTTTCGGTATTAAAAATAAGTATTTCGAGATTATTCCCTATGGTTTATAATAATATTATGTACTACGTGCGTCATCTTGTGATTTTGACATTTCACTTAGCATTACTAAAAAAGTGAGATATTTTTTATAAAATAGACGATATTTTAGTACCGCATAGTTCCTATTTTGATGCTTTATAGAAAGAATTGTAATCCGATTTATAAATTGGTCGAAAAAAATGGGCTCTCTCATAATAAGAATCATCAACAATTTCGAAAAACGGTATGAAAACAGACAAAATTGGCAACCATTTTGACAGTTCTAAATTGTCCATTAGTGTGCTATTGGCTGTTGGAGCAGCCCACTAAATTTAATCTTTCATTAAGGTGTTTAATGCCCCAATCGCCGCTATTTGACAGTTGAAAGATCCGTTTTTTTCTCTTATGGGACATTAGTGAGTTAATCCTCCATTAAAACTTATTTGACTGTATAATGCTTGTTCAAAAGATCCACCCTTATTTTATAAAAATACCTATGTTTTATTTTTTCATGATTAATTTTTTTTGTTTTATCTAAAGACTATTTTTACATTTACACACGGCCTTACACACTTACAAACAGACACATACTGTTTATAGCTTACAGTATTAGATATTTACAAACTAATTATAAGAAATAACTTTACTGATTATTCACAGTTGTGTTTGGGCGTGAATTAATTTAATATATCACAACTTTGCAGTTTCGTACAACTGATTGCCTGGAGGTTAGCGCTTCAGTATCGAATAGATTCAATTCAAAATCTACCGGCGCATGTATGTGAAGATGTTCATGATCTGTCGTTATTCTGAAATTTCACCATTGCTAACGTTAAAATAATCACAGTATGCCATACTTCGAAAAAAAAAAAAACAAAAGAAGACGGTCTAAGCTCGCATTGATCCAAATGAACCATTTAAAAGGGGAACACGTTTGTGTAATATTATAGCATCAAAGTGTTGGTATCTTATCATTATTGAACGAACGACGTCCGTTGGGTCAACTAGTATTTATTTAAGAGATGAGATACTCGTCGACTTGAATATTCCTGTAAATAAATACTGCCTCTGTACCCAGACACAGTATAGAAATAGTATAATAATAATATGTACGTGGCTGTTCGCATATTATAAAAAGGGAAGAGATTGGAATTGAGAGAGACGTCAGAGGAACAATATTTACAACAAATAAGATTATATTATTTACATTCACGTTGAGATCTGAAAGATATTTCAAAAAGAACATTCCAATATTATGAACGCGCTATATGATGCCGTATTTTATTGTACTCAACAGAACAGCGATGGTACGCGTACTAGAGGTAAAAAGTGATCATAGTTTCTTTAAATTGACGAAATTTTTTATGAAAGATATGGATATAAGGATCTGTATTTTCTTATATCTAAATTCAAATTTAGGCATAATAACTAGTCAAAAACAACACAGTAAGAGAAAAACCGAAAAAAAAAAACAATATAACATAAGTAAGAATATACATAATATCTATCTATATTCCCTTTTTGACCCCACTTAGGGACATAGGTAGACAACAAGAGCTCTTCATTGAGAGCAATTTCGCGCAGCTTTGATGATCTCCTCCCACACCATACCCAGTTACCTCAGCTCTGCCTCGAAAGAACGGAACACGCAAGAGGGTCTTCCTGTATTTCGACACTCTTATGGGACGAAAAAACAGCGCTCTCCTTGGCCAACTGTCACCCTAAACACATTTCCCAGTCATGTCCATCATCTCTACACAAGGGCAGCAAACATCAAATTTTGTCGGATGGATTTTATTGGTGTTAATTATCTCAAGAGTAATTATAAATTACTAGTGGTCGGCCAGTGCTCGAAATTCGACCATAACTAATTTAGATTATGAGTTTGAACATTATTAAGATTCTTTGTGAAAGACTGAGCGAGCGCTATTTCACAATTTTCTTTAAAAAAAAAAATGATGTCATTATCCATGTGGATACGTCAAATTTGAAACGTTGATATGTTCAAAGCTTTTTCTATCTTTTTTTTTGATGATTTTTTTATGCTTTTTCTATCGTTAATTTATACAAAAAATATTAATCTATTCTCAATTTGACCACAGATGAACAAAAGATCTATGTCAAACACATAGAAGTGTGTGAGTATGAAATACATAACATTACAGTTGTGTGCGTAGTGCTTTTTTTATTGATTTAATCTATTTTTACACATAATTAAAAAAATATTAACATTCGCCACCCTTTCTCTATATAAACTATAAGTGTGAGAATTTTTATACTCCTTCGTCCGTGCAATTTTCGTGAAAATAGTCACAAAATTTTTCCTTCACGTATTAATATATAGAAATATCTCTTCTCACAGTCAGCCCCAAGTTACTTCAGAGAGAGATTCCTATGCTTAACGGACGAAGGCCTTCCACTGTGTCTTCAGTCTACACTGTACACCATCGTTTAAAAAAACTTTCAACAACTTCTCATTTTTTTTTGTTTGAGTGAAATACTGGACGGATTTTTTTAAATTCAAGTACATACCGATCATATATTATTATGATCCATATTAACTTACGTAGCGTATAAAAAATATACCCGTCTCCCTTCAACCCACGTCCGATTGATTAATCCGATACGAGACAATAATTTTTCACTCCAACGCCTGATATTAATCACGAAAAATATGATTTTTAGCGTCCTCGCGTATTTATCTCCTCGTTTTATTTTACGGATAATAAAAAAACTCATCCATCAATATAGGTACTTACCTAAAATACAAACCTCTTTCTATTTTTTTTTTTTCGGGAACTGGATGTTTTATGGGATTCTCCAGCTCGCTGCCGACTCGGAAGGACGTGTGTGTTCGCTGTTCGCGCTGTGCTTTAGGAATTATTTTTTTGTATATTCGTGTTGTTATTGTCGCAAAGTGGAATGTAACTTAAGTATAAAAATTTATTTTTTGTTTTTTATTTGTAATATTCTTCAAGGATCAGGTCCGTATTAAGTTTTTTATTTACTATTATTATTTTTTTCTCTCTATTTACTTTTCTTTATTCTGTTATCGTTTCTGGTATAGAAAGGGTGTTCAGACTTCCATCTTCATAGAAGATGGAGGTACCTCCTCACCCTCCCGTTCCACCTCTCCCTCCAGATCCTCCGGATCCTCAAGAAACGAATAAGCGGAAGAGAAAAATGACTCAAGCCGAGGAATGTCTCATATCTGACCCTGATTTATCCTCCAATCAGTCTGTTTCTACCTCATCGAATGCTTCAAAACCCAAGGAGACTCCCTTACGGGAACATTTTTACTCCTTAAGATCTCTTGGCCCGTTCATTGTTTTTGTCCAGAGTACAGAACCTGGCAAGTCAATCCACCTCATGGACTTCGGTAAATTTCTTTATAATAAAAAAATTAACAACATTATTAATGGTTCCATCAAGTCGGAGGGGAAGTTCCGTCTGGTCATGGAGTTTTCCACGGCCAGTTCGGCTAATTCCTTCATTAAAAACATCTATATCCAGTCGAACTCAGCGTTCAAAGCATATATCCCAACCCACAACGTGACCCGCATGGGTCTTATAAGGGGTGTGTCTACAAACATCTCTGACGAGGATATCATGGCCGCGATTTCCGATTTCAGTGTCTAATCCCGATGTTGGAGAGGTGCTGAAGATCCGTAGGCTGAGCTACAAAGACAGGTCCTCGGGAAAAGTCGAGTGGAAACCGTCTGGCTCGATTGTGGTGACTTTCGAGGGACAAAGTCTGCCTAACAATATATACATATATTACAATAGTTTTCCCGTTGAAACATACTTTTATCCTACAGTACAATGTTTTAAGTGCCTTCGCTTTGGCCATACTAAAACAGTGTGTAAATCAGTTGAAAGATGTTTCAAATGTGGCGAAAATCACCCTGCAAATGAGTGTTATTCTGAGCCTACCTGCTTCCATTGTGGAGGACCCCACGTCTCAATAAGTTTGGCATGCCCGGAGTACCAAAGACAGAAGGAAATAAAACAATCCATGGCCTTTCACAATATCTCGTTTCTTCAAGCCTCCAAACGTCATCCCCAACAAAAACTATCGTATGCAAATATCGTAAAAAAAGACGTTCCAAACCCCCGTCCCATTCCCCAACGCAATGTCATCGTTGAGAACTCTCAACAAAACATCTCATATAACTCAGTTAGATCGACCCCCGCGAGAGGTAAATTTGTTTATAAGTCCCCAAGAAACCCCCCGTCTCTGTCTTACGACCGAACGGAGCTTAACGCCCTTTTAATCTCCCCAAATGGGGAAATGTTATCATCCTCTCCAAATGGATTTGCCCTTCAAAACAATTATGAATCATCTGCCCAAAATATAGAAAGACTTTCAAAAGATTTTAACTCTGACAACAAAAACTTCCTGAAATCATTGATCTCTTTACTTTTAGAAGCACTTTCATCCAAGAATTCTGACATTTCATACGCTGCTCTAATTCAATCTCTAAATAAATTTGTCTCCGAAAATGGCTCCGAAAATACAGAAAATCAACAACCTGTCAATCCTTCAGTGGAATAGCCGCAGTGCGGTTAGTAACAGGGATGACATTATTTTTCTTCTGAAAAAGCATCACGTGGACGTTGCTGGAATTTCCGAATCATGGTTTTCCACAGATACCGTCGTGTCTTTTCCAGGCTACGTGTGCCTGAGGGACGATCGTTCCGACGGTAGAGGCGGAGCCGCTCTTCTTATTAAAAAAAACCTCCACTTTTCCCCTTTAAAAATTCCTCCCTCCCCGGGATCTCAAGTAGTAGCCGCAGAGATCCTAGGTATTGTTATTTTTTCGGTCTATTCTGCTCCAAGAACTGCATTCAATTCTGATTATTGGACGAGGGTTGTCTCCAGCCTTCCATCCTCTTGTATCCTCTTAGCCGATTTCAATGCACATTCACCATCCTGGGGTAGCCATTTCACTGATCCGGCTGGAAGGGCTATTTTAGAGTTTGCTGATGACCAGAATTTAGTAGTCCTAAACGATGGTCAGCCTACCAGACTCTCTTTACCTAATCAAAACCCTAGTGCAGTTGACGTTTCTCTTTGTTCCGCTGATTTAGCCCCTTCACTGTCTTGGGAAATTTCAAGTGATCCTTACTCGAGCGATCACTTTCCGATTCACTTGTCGATCCGCAACAATAGGATCCAACTCCACAAATCTCAGTTAAGAATAGGTTATAGAACAAAAAATGCAGATTGGACTCACTTCAAAGACCTCCTTGCCAATTGTAGCGTTGCCAAGCGCGGCATAGACAGCGGTGAGGTTTTGGTGGATACGTTCGCAAATGATCTGTCCAGAAGCGTAATTGAAGCAGCAGATGCCTCAATTCCCAAACAAAAGACCGGTTTAAGGAAAAAATCATCTCCCCCCTGGTGGGATGAGGAGTGCACAAATATGGTTAAACTGAGATCCGACGCCATCAAGAGGTACAAACGATACTCCTCTCAGGAAAACTTCTTTTCATTCCGTAACATTCAGGCCCAAACTAAAAAACTCCTTAGGAAAAAGAAACGTCGGGGATGGCAGGACTATTGTTCTTCTATTTCTCCAGACACTCCGATTTCCGAGGTCTGGTCCTCAATTCAAAAGTTCAGAGGCTCATTGTCTCCCAAGCCCAACCCAAATAAATGTTCTGATTGGGTCGATAGTTTTGTGGAGAGGCTTGCACCTCCCTATGTACCGAATGAGTCGGAAACGGTTAAAGTTAGCTCAGCGTCCCAACAAGATAATTGCTTTCTCTCTTCTCAATTTTCCCTAGACGAACTGGTACACGCAATACAATCGTCAGGAGACTCATCCCCTGGCCCAGATAAGATCCCATATTCTTTCTTTAGACACTTCCCAACCTCCTTCCTCCTGCAACTCTTGAAATTATTCAATCAAATTTTGGAATGTGGCTTTGTTCCAGAAACGTGGAAACGGCAAATAATTATCCCGATCCTAAAATCAGGTAAGGACCCATCTTTGGGACAGTCCTACCGACCAATAGCCTTGTCTTGTTGCTTTCTTAAAATTTTAGAAAAAATGATAAAAGCTAGACTCGAATGGTTTTTGGAGACGAACAACCTACTTCCTCAGCGGCAGCTCGGTTTCCGGAAAGGTAAATCCTGCCTGGACAACCTGAGTATTCTGATTACAGATGCACATATAGCCAAGTCCAAAAAGGAGGTTATGGTGGCTTGTTTCATGGACGTCTCAAGTGCCTATGACAATGTGTTGTTACCAATACTTTACAATAAAATGGTTTCTTTGGGGGTGCCTGTCCCCACCTGTCGATTGATCTCTAACATACTATGCGAACGTCAGCTCTTAATTGAGACTCCCGGGGAGACAATTCAGAGAACGGTGTGCAGAGGCTTGCCTCAGGGTTCTTCACTAAGTCCCATTTTGTTTAACATATACACCCAGGATCTTCATTTCCGCATCCCTCCCTATTGTAGTGTTTTGCATTACGCAGATGATTTTGTAGTATATTGTAAGGATAATATAATGTCTCGAGCTGTGAATGGAATGGAGAACACTCTGGACCTCATACAGCCTTGGTTTTCCGAGGCCGGGTTGTCCTTGTCTCCATCTAAAAGTCAAGTGATAATTTTCTCCAACAAACACAAGATACCAGACGTTTCTATCAAATGTAACAATGTGTCAATACCAATCAGGGATTCTCTTAAATTCCTTGGTATGACCATTCACCGAAAACTTAATTGGAATATGCATATTGAAGAAACAATACAAAAATGTGAAAAAAGCATCAACGTTTTGAGAGCGGTGTCTCGAGTTTGGTGGGGAGCCCACCCGTCTTCTATGAGGACAATGTATTGTGCTCTCGTCCGTAGTCATTTAGACTACGGTAGTTTCCTCATGGAACCTCTCCCGAAGTACCTGTCCATCAAGTTGGAAAGAGTCCAGTCAAAGTGCCTTCGACTCATTTTAGGAGCTATGAAGTCATCTCCTTTAGTCGCCCTCCAGGCGGAGTGCGTGGAAAGACCTCTCACACTGCGTAGAAAATTCCTTGGTTTTAAGTTTCTTCTGAAGAGAGGTTTATCTGATCACCCCCTCACCCCGGTATTACACGTCCTTTTGGACAACTGTCGGAGTGATTCTTACTGGCATTCGAAAGTGCCGCCCCTACTTTGTTCGATTTTTGAAAGCATTTGCAACGAATTTTCTGACTCTTTGGCTTCCTCACTTCCGATGTTCTCCATTCCATTCGAAGCAACTGTATACCCCCCAAATATCGTCGAATCTATTGATATCAATAGGTCGTTTGCATCGCTTCCCCCTCATGTAGTCAATACTTTATTCAACCAAAAGGTGGACGAGGATTGGGGCTCCTTTGTTAGAGTCTTCACTGACGGATCAAAGGCTTCCGGTGGAGAATGTGGAGCAGCCTTTTGCATCCCTTCCCTTGACATTAATAGAATGTTTCAGCTTCCTCGAAAGGCGTCCATTTTCACAGCCGAATGCGTGGCGATGAGGGAAGCACTGTTGGAGGTTTTAACTCAGTCATTACCCCGCACCGTAATATTCTCTGACTCTCTGAGTCTCGTTAATTGCTTAAACACAAACTCAAAATCTTCCTTGAGTTCTCATGTTTTGGGTGACATAAAGAGTTCCTTGCACTTGGCGTTCGTGAGAAAGCTTACCGTGATGATCGTTTGGATACCCTCTCACATCGGAATAAGTGGTAATGAGAGGGCAGATACTCTTGCCAAAGATGCTTGTACGTGCGGAGTGTTGCCGCACTCATTTATTCTGCCTGTCACAGACTGCATGAACACTGTGGAACATTCTATTCGGGAGGAATGGAATGAAGTTTTTAAGATTTCTGCGACTGGTGGTCATTACAGGGCAGTGCAGAGTGATATCCCGTATAGTCCATGGTTTAAAAATTGCAAAATTCCTAAGTTGAATGTATCTCTCATAACACGACTACGATTGGGACACGTCGTCCTATCTTTCCATTTGGCTAGAATCGGTATAGTTGGTGACGCTACTTGCGAATGTGGGAGGGAGGAAGAAACAATAGACCACGTTTTCTTTAATTGCCCGCTCCTACCAAACCATGATTTTATCAAAGAAATTTCAAATATCTGTCTCACTTTTCCTATCAAGATTCAATCCCTTTTGGCACTTAACGATTTTAAAGTCAATCAAATTATAGTAAATCACCTTAAAAAGTACGATAAAAAAGTATAATGTGTGTATGTGTGCATTGTGAGAGAGGGTGCGAGGGTTGTGTGTGTGTGCGTGTGTGAGGGTGTGTGCGTGCGTGTGTGTGTTTTTAAGATAACATAGACATAAAAAAAGGAAAAAAAAAAAAAAAAAATTATTTGTGTAGGTATATAATTTTTGGGGGATTAGTTTTTTTACTGATGTATGTGGTCCTTCCCTATGACTAATTTTTTTAATTTGTATTTTTTTTGTTGGTTTTTTTACGAATTAGGGCATAAATCACTCGAGATCGGGTGCATTGCCGGAAAAAAAAAGAAGAAGAACTGGATGTTTTATATTTTTATATATGACTAAAAAACACAATTGTTATCTGTCTCGTCATATTGAACTTTCACCATGTAAATACAAAGATCTTACAGTAAATGTTTTAGATGTTTTACGAAGGATTTGAGTAAGTTGTAAATTAAAGTTACAACATTTATAACACGAGAACGGCTGGACCAATTTTTATAATGTTTGGTTTGTTGGATTCATCTCCGCTCCGGATAACAAAAAAATGATAACGAATAAAGTAAAACATAACTATATTTAAAAGAGTATGGAATGGATTATCCTCGATATCAACGCTATTTGTGAAAAAAAAATGCTTATAACAATTATTTTTATAATTTAGCAACCATTAGGTTTCAAAAGTGAGGCAGATTTTCGACAGCACATCCTTAAATATTTCAAGGGCAATTTTAATGAAAGGATAAACTCGGAAAGAATGAATACAGCATTGCATGCGGGTTCTAGTAGTTCCGATGAATGGACATTCCTTCATACTAACTAAACTTGAATCGTAATTCAGCATTTTTACAATAAAAAACCTACAATATTTTATTTATTCAAAGGCGGAACGAAATTCGACGGGTCAGCTAGTGGTAACTTATAAAACACAAATGAATAAATATCAATCGATAGGTAAGTCAAATAAATTGTCTGAAATAAAGAAATAGTTCATAACTAATGTCAGCAGATAACAAAAGATGATAATGATGTGCAGTAAAAGTTGGTGAAATGTTGTAAATGAATATAGTCCATTTTTCCTATCATTTGGCAGGGATGTTTATGAAGCGTTTTTCTTTTGCGGTACTGTTAAAAAAGGTTTATTTTTTATTGAGAACTAGTAATAAAAACAAAGTTAGCATCAAAATAAAGAAATAAGTATTTAATTGAGAAACATCTTAAAACTTGAGTTTCATCTGTGATTTTAATCATGATTACATAAATATAAGGAACATCTTTTAGAAAATAAACAGTTCAATTATACTTAAGTCAATATATTATAACAATTTCAGGTTGACGTAGATACAATTTATTTTACATAAAATTTTACGATAAAAAAGCCGGAGAAGAAATCTTTTATAATCGAGTTCGATCAGTGCATAAAATCGATATCGGAAAGAGGAGAGTTCATCAAATACATCACTGTTGTGTCTTGGACATCGTGATTTATACAAACAGGATGGGACCCACGGAGAGGCCCTTACGGGAACGTAATGAGGAGTGGTCGATGTACCCCAAGAGATATCGGAGGAAATTTGGATCGTAATTGCAGATGGTTCAGGGCGATATGTCCAATTGATGGACGGATAAAAATATAACGACATGCGCATTGCGCATACGCGCACACATTCTTATAGAGAGCCTTGAGACAGGATACACGCTCCTAATTATTAAGGTTTTAAAGGGTGTGGATATGTACTACAAAGGTAGACTTTAAATTATTACATATATTTTTAATGAATTAAAACAAAGACATATTCGTCAGAGGAAAGACTCGAAACACAGCGCTCATTAAAAACAAAAAAGCATCCAGTTACTTTTTAAAAAAAAAAAAAAAAAAAACGTACAAATGTTTCGGAAATCTCTTTGTGAAAATCGTACCAACATTCTGAGAAATAATATAAAAGAAAAAAAAAGACAACACCGAGAGTAGGAAAACATTACATCATTTTTCATGAAACGAATGAAGAAAAAGGCGAATCTTTCGTTGATACGAGTCGAGGGTATAACGCGATGAAGGTAATATTTTGACAAAAACGAAGAATAAAAAGTAGAAAATAACAAGAAAATATACGAATTAGGCGTGTCACGGAAGTAAATGAAGATAAATCGAAGGTGAACGCGGAGGGATGTAACCGAACGAAAACAAGACACTGGGCTTGATACCTGGCGCTTAGGAGATGCGGTCGGCAAAAACAAATAACAACAACCTTAAAAAGAAAAATTAAGAGTAAAAAAATACGAGGTAATTAATATGTTGTGGAGTAGGAAGAGGGAGAAAAAGACAAAGAAAGAAAAAAACTATAAATGAACAGGGAATCATCCTCAAATCATGGACGATGAGGTTTCTGGGTTAAAAACCTTCGATGGCTAGAATAAAGTGTTTTTAAACATCGCAAAAATATTCCCTCTTTTTTTTTACTTTTAAATGTAAAAAGATTGTAAATAATAGCAAATCCATAGTGATAAAAAACATTTTTCTCTTAAACCAAACAAGGAAGACATTAAGAATGATATCAAAATAAAAGTTGGTTAAGATCTTTCATAGCTCTGTATTAAAGTTAAACTCCACGCGAAATTTTTCATACATTTTTCCCCATTAAAATGACATAATTTATCGAGTCCAGATTTAGGATGAAAACAAAAAGAACGCTGATTTTGACCGGCGCCGATCGACGCAAAGAATATGTCTATGTTTCTATGACAGAAAGCGGGTTCCAGTTTTTGCTGTGCGTATACCCATTCAAATGCATAGAAACATTCTTTGCGCCGATCGGCGCCGGTCGGAATCAGCGGTCTTTGTGTTTTCACCCTAAAGAATGTTACTGATTGAAAATGGCTGCCATTTCTTTGTCAACCGTTTGACAGCTCCGTATGAGTCTGCACGTATTTATTTCCATTTTCCCCTTTAACTCCAGTCGCGGGGAGGCACTGGTCGAGAGCGGCGCAAGATAGAAAAATATAGAAAACTTCAGAAGAGCCTACATCCTACAGTAGAAGAAATATTTTATACTCTTCTAAGTAAGGTAAGGTAAGGCTCCACAAAAAAAGAAAACATTGTTGTAGGATTATGTAAAACGAATAAAGGGGCGATGACAAAATGCCGCTATTAAATTGAAAGCTGTAACGCTATAGATAGAGGAAGGCATAAGAGTACCTTCCATAAGACTGGAGATCCATTTTATGGGCGCATCACGTCCGTGGCGGAGTAAACGGCCAACTACCGTATTTCGGTGATGAGTAATGGACAATAAAGCGCTTTTAACAATTTACTGGTGATCGTGACCGCGGCTCTCTCGGGGTCTGGACCGTAGAGACTATATAGAACCAATTTGTAACGCGACATCGCATTCCTTCCTTACCTACTAGATACCATTCGTGGTCGTGAGCTTTTAGTCTGTACGAAAATTACACAGCTGTTAAGTGAGAAACACGATATGGACTGCAGAGTGCAATAATAGCACCGCTATATTGTGGGAATAAAAGAATGGAAAAGTACGAGTCATGTGGAAACAAAATCGTAAATGCCAAATTTGCACATCAGTCTAATTAAGCACCTACTTACAGTTACACATGACTTATTCTGTGTGAAACGACAAGATTACTAAGATTTTGTATCTTGAAATATAATATCATAGTTTCTTTTACATGACAACTTATTATGGAAGATAATAACTGGCGCCAAATACATGATAGCAGTCGCAGTCTTTAAATTTGGTTGCTCTCTTGTTCTCAATAATTTCCAACTTTTATCTCTATTTTTCATTTTTTTTATTAAATTTCTACATGTTGCATACATGAGATTTTTCGACATGTTGAACATGTTGAGAATTCTCATGATTAGGAGTTTCGGAGACAAACATTACCACCTAATGGCGAACGTTGTTAACGTAAAGTGATCACACTAAACCAGCCTTCGAAATAACAGTAGAAGACGGTAGTAAGCCCGTAGTGGTTTGTTCCATTTAAAAATCGAACATTATAGTAATGAATTGTTGGAGTCATTAGTTGTTATTTTTTTCTCTATTATGGAAGAATTACATATCTATGATAAGTTATCAATTGTTTGATTCTAACATGTCCAAAAGTTAATGCTAAGTTTGAACCACTGCGGGATTACGACCCTCTTCTACAGTACCCGTATTTTAAGTTTTATCGGAAGGTAGTCACAGAAGTAAAGTAAGTATTACACGATACATTTTGTATGAAAACGTGTATAGCGCAGCCACAAGGATATGTCTAGAAACAAAAGCGATTCTCGCATTCGATACGTATACACGTTTTCCATACAAAATGTATCGTGTAACTCGGTTTACTTCCGTGAGTACCTTCCGATAAAACTCAGAATACGGGTACTGTTGTTTCGATTGCTTGCCCACTTCGCGTTAGAAACATTCACTATTGTGCGGTAAAATTCCAAAAATCTCCGATGAGCGTATTCAACACGTTGAGGACATAGATATTAAAGTAGTTCATTTTTGTTAGTAGACCAAGTCCATCAATATACTACAATCCCCATCGTTGAAATAATGACGTAAAATTTTTAACGACCAAATCAAAAAAGGTGATAATTTTTTTTTTGATTGATGGTGGATTATCTCGTAAAACATCGCGAAACCTCCGATTGAGTTTGTGTCGTAATAAGAGGAAGTGGGTGATGGGTATCGAAATTACAAACTTTTGTCCTCTGGGGGTGATTTTTCAGATATTGGTACTTACCCTATAATCAATAATATAAAAGAAAGTCGGGTTAGTGCGAACACTCAAAACTCGAGATCGGCTGAATAAATTTTTATGATGCTTGATTTATTGGATTCTTCACCGCTCCGGATAACAGAATTATTTCTTATCCATTTCTCAACTAATTAACAGTTGAGAAATGGATAAGAAATAATATAAAATATAATATTAAAGTTAGTATGGAACGTATTTTCTGCGACGCCACCGCCATCTATGGAAAATTATATAACAAGAAAAATATTGTTTACCTGACAACCATTGAAATTAAAAATATTGATACGTACGAAGAATTTTGATGGTACTTTTTTCAAGCTTTCAGAAACAATTTTTTTCTTACCAAACACCATTGATCCTCGCTTGCTTTTTTTTTAAATAATGATATCGAGCATGCTTGAGCAATAGTTGATCAAATTCAAATAAACTTTTAGTATTTCACAGAAAACCAAGTTTTTTCTTAACGATAAAAAGTTGAAATTCGCACAACCGGACATGGAGGGAAAACTGATGAGCAAACAGAAGTATGAACCAGATTTTTTTATGTAGAAATTAGACAGATCAAAAGTGGAAGGTCATATTACAAGACACTCACAAAGCAGATGATGGATTCTTGGAATTCTGAAATGGACACAGTAGGAGTACTAGAGGAGTAGGTCGGCCAGTAATTTGAGTTGTATAACAGTCGCGGTGTAGGCAGGGAGTTAGAATGCTCGGAACAAGAATGAGCCGGAGAAAACGGAAAAGGTAGTGTAGAGACGACTTAAGAAGAAGACATATAGAAATATTTGAATTAAAACTTAAAAATCAAATAATACCCGAGGTACTCTAAAACTTTGAATAAAATATATTCGGAATCCTAAAAACGCCGACAAACTTTTCACTTAAACATTACGTGTGCATCAACGTTAAAAAAAATTTAAAACCAAGAGAAAAACTGGAGGAAAAAAATTGAGTGAAAGTAATGGGAGCTCATAGAGGCTCGCCACAAAGTAGTAAATTACAAGCGTCCCTGGGTGGCGAAGGGTGAGACTTCGGAATAGTTCTCCACAACAAGCAAATTATTTTATGGGAACGTCTACATAATTCACTGTGACTAAATACAGCGGCCCCACTACTACAATCGTCAGACCAAAGAGAGAAGAAAGCTCTTTACATTTTTGTTCCACCCTCGCTGGAAGAGGGTAGGCAATATTATTATTATTATTAGTATTACAACAACAAAAAACCTTTTGATGTTGAGAACGCGTGTATGGTAGAGCAGGGGTGTGCAATTTTTGAGATTCTTTGGCCGCAATTTTCGCACTATGTCTCTCCACTCCGCTCCATGTGTAGCTGATCATTTAGTTCCTCATAGGAGGAAGAGCACATATCTGAATATACGTCTTGTGGACACTCTTGACGTGGTCTTCCACCTGAGTTTGTCCCCTCGGTCATGCCCTCAGTTCTGGTATGTAACAGACCGTCATTCCTTATTATTTGCCCCATTCACCTCGTACGCTTTTCAGACAGGGATTTGAGCGGGTGTCTTCCTCCTTCGATTATTTGGAGAACTTCTTCATTTGTTATGTGGTCCCTCAAGGATATACCTACCTAAGAGTCTTCTATAGAACCACTGCTAAAAAGCTTTCAGTCTCCTCTTATCTCTTTCGGATACACACCAAGTCTCACAGGCGTACATCGGATTTGTTGTATCGAGCTCTATTGTTTTAACATGATGAATGAATATATTTCAGAATAGTCAAATATCAGCGAACCAAACAATCACAGACTACGATGGTTAGGTTTTGATAATCCAGTAGGAAGAATACGGCTAAAGTTACGATGCTGAATGACGTCGTTGAAGGCAAGTGAGTTACGAGATCCTTCTTGGGAACAGCCAAGACCCACCAAGGGTTGTGATGATGAGTAGGTAGTAAAAAATATTTTTATTAGTCCTGTTATCTTTTTGAATTTTCTTGTTGACTTGAAGTCGTCGCGCAATCAAAGCAACCTTTAGGTCAGTGGTGCCACCTTTGTAAAAAATTTAACCCGGACACAGACGTTATTCCGAAAATTTGTTAGCTTTCCGGGAAAGTGACAGTTCGCTTAAAAAAAGAACAGGTGGCAACACTGCTTAATGTACACCGACCACTTAGTTGTACAGATCTGATACAGAGGATTATAATCTTTCCTGTTTAGATTTCAAAGTAGAAAGCAACGGATAATTCCGATGTTAAACATTTTTTTAACATATTGGAGAGTTCTCGAGATAAAAAAGATAGGAAAAAATCAAGAATGTGTAGGAATAAGCGAAGAGGTCATGAGTACCTACATATTATAATTCCATACAAAAGATTATAATATTAACAAAAGAGCGAAGTTTATAAAAGCGTTTCCTGTATGAACGTATGAAGATTAATAAGCCTGATTCTTTTGTAGTCCAAAACGAAAGATATCTTCTAATGATCACATCTGGATAAAGCTGGAAAGGACATCTTTGAATGTTATTATTCTATTACACATCTAACGAAAAACCTGAAGGATAATACAGTTATAGAAAAATAAAGACACGTCCAATTTCTAGGTGTATAGAAAACTTTCAATTTCTACCAGTACTACCACTATGTCGTAGTTTTCGACGAATGAAACTTTACATCCGGTTAAGAAAAATCTTCCACGATGTTCGATCTGTCTGTTCACCCGATAAAGTCCAGGGAAAAATGTATGATTAATTGATATTGAATTCGTTTAAAAGTGAGGAAAAAATCCCAACACGTATGGGTTGATTTAAAAAATAATATGCAACTTAAAGGCTGAAAAATATAAAAAATTGGAAAATTACTACAAATTGAAACAGTTTTAATAAAAGCCATTTGTAATACATCATTTTATTAATTTTGCAAAGCGACTCACAGCTAGGTCGGTTTTCAACATAATTTTTTATCGAGTATTTTTTCTGGGACTCTTTTTGACACTCTGATGTCAATAATTAACTTGGTAAACTTTTTATCAGTTGGAGGCATCAGGCATCTCACAAACTCCTTTCAACCCTCCCGGCACCCTTCAGCCACTATTATGGACCCATGTTAAGCGGTCCCTGCTGCCCGCTTTATAATATTGGACCATTGGATTCCGTGGAAAATAAGAGAGGTCGCCGAGTTCGCTGTGTATAGAATCACTAGTCTTGTGTTCAGGTCAGTGAGCACGGAGCAGACGTCTCTAGCACCACATATTGAATGTATCAATCCTCCGTCTTTCTTGAGCCATCAGAGTCCAGGTTTCAGAGGCGTAATAGAAGACGCTGAAAATCAGTGAATTGATCAGCCTCATTTGGGTAGCCCTTGCAACGTCCCGACTTTTCCTATTATCTAACAACTAATGACTCTAAAAATTCATTACTGATGTTCGATTTTTGAATGGAACAAACCACCTCGGGCTTACGACCGTCTTCTGCTGTTATTTCGAAGGCTGGCTTAGTGTGATCACTTTACGTTAACAACGTTCGCCATTAGGTGGTAATGTTTGAGTCTCCTAAACTCCTAATCATGTGAATTCTCGACATGTTCAACATGTCGAAAAATCTCATGTATGCAACAAATAGATAATTAAAAATAATTAATGAAATATAGAGATAAAAGTTGGAAATTGTTGAGAACAAGAGAGCAACCAAATTTAAAGACTGCGACTGCTGTCATGTATTTGGCGCCTGGCCCACTTTTGTTAATGTCTCATATTTATTGCATATTGGCTCTGTTGGTACACAACGTCCATATCTTATCTAAGCGCGTTATTGCAATTTTCTCGGTCACACGACTAATACGTACTATGCGGATGCATATTATGAATCTGAATACATAATCAAAATTTGCATATGCATATTAGAGTTCCCTTATTTTTCGTTATTAATTGGTACATCGTGACAATATGATCTCCCCTACTATCTATGTAATATATACGGTTTAGGTACTCTCGGTGTCTGTCTCCTTTCTGTGTTTACAGAATATAAAGTTCAGACGTCTCGTCTGGTCAGGTCGTGACTTAAGTGGGATGGATATCTTGTAGATTCTCAACGTCGTACTGTCTCAGTATGGATGATGGGTCCATATACCTACCTACTTCCCTCTACTGTCCCTGATCCTAAACACATTCTCAGAAATATAAATTATTCAAAGGCACAATTTAAACGTCGATTTAGAATTATGATAACATAACAGAAAATTATTAAATTACAAAAAAGATCACCGGATCGCGATTGAGAATTCTGCACGTCAATCGACATTGATCTTTAGTCAAAAGAGTATAGGGAGTACTATTTTGCGATTTTGACATTTACAAACCGGGACTGAACTTTAACTGCTATATTTAAAAACTCTGATCAGTGGAAAAAAGAGCTCAGCGGTAGAAAATTTGCGATCAAGCCGTCGTCGAGGTAGTTTAACCCATATCGATTGATTGCGAGCTGATCTCTGTAGATTTTAGCCCGCCGTGTTGGATTTTATGTCAACTGACAATGGTTTCGAGTGTACAACAACGCTTTCTGTAATAAATTTACTGTTTTTTAGTTTTTTTCCCGTCCAATTGGGTGCTCCCTTCATATTTGGGTCCATTTTGTTTTGGTTTACCATTTTAATAATATAAATTTTAAACAAATAAAGCAAATATTGCATTCCCGTTATCATCGAGGTCTTAGAATCATGATGCACCAACTAAATTTATGATAAATATAATGACGTTTTGAAGAAAATATTCCCAAGAGTACTTTTAAAGCAGGTACACATATTAAAATTGAAGTGACCAGACATAATATAAATTAGTTCATTTTGGCTAAAACATAAAGGTTTCGTGTGATTTTATAAGATCTTAACCAAATTTGATAATATAAAATAAAAAAAAAAATAAGGTCTGGCACCTATTCATGCACCTGGTCATGCACCTACTCGAAATCATTCAAATCTGACATAGCGCATCTCGGTTCTGAGCACTCGCGTTGCCGGGCTACTATTTTGTTTGTTTACAAAATTTTGTATGAAAAGTCATCTTTATACATAATAAACTCGGATAAAATACTTGGATTTGTACTCCCTTCCCAAACACGAGCTCTGCTCAAATGGGGAGGTAATTACTTACATTGTATTATAAGTTGATCTGTATTTTCATTTTTTTGTATATATGTATTTTTATTGAATAAAGAAAAAAAAAAAAAATATATATATTTTTATAAGTTAAGTAAAAACTGATGGGTGAGTTATACGTAATCTTACGATTAACGATTTTCTTACGAGTAAGACGGCAAGAGTAGCCATCCTGGACGAACTTATATCTAGGTATTGTAGGTATCAATACTCCTATATACTTAAAATCTGTTCTTTTCATTTCTTAGTAATTAAGCTAAATGCAAAACACTCAGTCTAATATGAGTGGGTAAACAATGAGATCTTCAGGTGTATAAGAAGTAAATGCCACAACTGGCGTAGCACCGGGAAATGTAGACAGGGGGAGTCTGCGACTTCATTGTAAACACGTGAATATTAGAACTAGGGGACATTGCTTTTGAGACGGATGCAATCCGAAACCATTTATTTATATGACGAACAGTGGTAAATATTTACACCGAGGATAATTCAGAGCCTCCCCCGTAGAAGTACTTTCATTCTTTCGGCAGACGAATAGATAGTTGGGATTCTGAAAGTTCCTCGGCATTCATATGGTGAGTGAATAGTGAATACCACCAGACACTGCCTAAAGAGAGGGGAGCCGCGTCTATCTCGTATTTTATTGTTGCTTTCTCTTTCTTTTGGGCTTTGAAAGCTTCCATCTCTTTTACATAAATGAATGCATCGTTCATAATAATTATTACCTACTTCTCATTTACTCAAAACATTAGAAAACCGACGCTTTTAGATTTTAAGTCTTTTGACAAAACAAGATAATGATAAAAAAACGTCATAATTCTATTGCAATCTACAAAAAAAAATTGTCGCTGTATTTTAAAATTCATAAACATTGCGCAAGATCGAGCGTAATGGAGAGCTCTTGTTGCCTCCCTGTGCCCCTGAGTGGGGTGGAAAAGGGAGAATTGATTGATTGATTGATTTTAAAATTACATTTTTATTACATGAAATGAAAATATTTTGATAAACAACTTTATGAAGAAAAAAAATTCTTTCCAGAGGATAGTTTTTCAGACAAATTATCGACCGAAAATATGATTCCGGTTTAAAATAAATCTTACCATTTTAAAGTTTTCTTTTCAAATTGTTATAAATAAAAGTAAAACAAATTTTACTAGAATCAATATCCTTATTGAGAACGAAATTATTCTCTAACTGAGTAAGAAAATTCTATGTACCTACGACCTACATACATAATTAAACAAAATATCACGTTGAAAAGAAGAAATTAATATAAGTTCTTGAACAGACATTTTTCTTCTTGGTGGAAAATAATTTGAACCAAAAACTTTAAAACACTTCCACAATTTTATTTATCCTGGCATATAAGATCTCAGGATAAAATAGTAAATAATATATTTCTTATTTTCTTGTCTATGAACTAGATAGATAGATGATACGATACATGATAGATGAACAAGATTCATAAATTTAATTATTAAAAGTGCATTATTTAAACAATTCCACCACGAATACACGTACATGACGTACAATAAGTAAATTTAAGTAGCTAAAGCCTTTTTTGTCCACTGCTGAACGTAGGCATTCCTCATTCACTTCTCCCCAAAATATTGATGTTCCTTACACCTTTTGAAAATTGCGTATGAGGATTTTTTACAATACAACACCACGCATTGCAAAATTATAATTAACTCTATTAATTATCATTTTAAAATTAATTCAGATTTTATATATGTCACCAAATTTTTAGTAAAGCTGTCTTCAAATACCCACATTGCGCTTATAATAATATCCAGTATACCATTATTATAGTGTGTTTTACCGGCATTTTTCAGCGATTAAAACATTGTATGAAAACAATTCTTAGGGCGATCACCGATGTATATTCATACATTAACGCAGTATTAAAAATAATACCAACAATATACATTCACCGTCTTTAGCAAATAAAAAAACTGTTTAATTGCTTCGGGTTTTATTTCATACACGAGGTTTTGCTGCTGCGGTAAAAAAGCCTTCGATACGTCGATGCAGCCTGTACTATAATATTACATTGTATGGTAAAAATTCTTCAAGGGGCGTAGTTGTATGCGTTCTACATAATATACAGGTGAATTCGTTTTGACGGTCAAAAAATTTCCCATATTATAATAATATAACACTTTATTGGGTAAAAATAAACATAATGACTAACCAAAATCGGCGGGCTTATTGCCTAGGGCAATTTCTTCCAACCAATCTATTATAGATAACCATATTCGTTTGGTCAATGAAAAATTTCGAAACTATGAAAATCTAACAGTATTTCATTTTTGAAATATTAAAATAAATCAGATTGGCAATGAAATCTATATTATAAAAATGGAGAGCTATTTCCAGTGATCATAAACGGCTGGACCGATTCCGATAATTCTTTTTTGTCGTATTGGGTTTTATCAGGAGAAGATTCTTATATTAGAAAAAAAAAACAAAATTGACCGGAACATTTTTAAATTTTAAGAAAACTTAGTGATTTTTACAGTATAATTTAATTCTAATTTACAAATCAAATGGCGTTTGACAATAAAGTTGGTGTGATTGACAGAATGCGGATTAAATGGTTTAATATATGGTTTAAATGGTTTCTTATTACACAAATATATATTACAAAAATAAATGGTTTCTTATTACAGATGCATCAGTCGGAAGTACTTTGGTTAAAATGTTTTAGGTTTTAAAATTTATAATCTATATTCATATTCAGTAGGACCACAGGACAATGTCTTTCGGGGAAGCTAGTTTTCAATAAAAATAATCGAAAACAGTATATAGCTACTAACCTAATGATAGATTTTTATAAAATAGCGGCAAAAATTGTTCATATCTATGTGACAAGTGTTTGTTCAGCAGTGAAACAAGAAACACCTCAAAGTTAAAGATTATATAAAGCTTGCAAGAGATTATTTGACGACTAAACTAACATCAAACTAATATTGGTTGTGAAAAAGATTGTGATATACTTTATTGAAAACGAGTGAGTAAAGTTATTTAACAGGTTATTTTATTTTCTGCTTATCATAGAATTTACGAAATATCAATGAAAAAAATACCCTTAGTTCTCAGTACTAAATAATATTGTGAACGTTTTTGAATTTTACAAGCCATTTGAGTCTTACAAAGAAACGATTGTTTTAATATAAGAAGTGTAAAACCGACAGTAAAGTGGATAGAATACATCGATCGGATTGAATTCATGAAGATTGTCATCGAATACGTCGATCTAGACCAGCATTAAGGCAACAAGAAGCAGAGAGGACACACAAAAAAAACCCCAATGATGATAAAATTGAAAGCAAATTAACAATCACCCCGTATAGCTATGACTTCACTACATACATTGTGTGTCTTATAAATCCCGGTGTAATGAAGGTGTTTGCAACAAATTTAGCCGGCAAACACAGAACACTCGGTCCGGACGCGCAACAGATGCTGGATAAGAGGGTATTAGGTACGTACGTTATCGATTCAACTCCGACAAATTTGCACAATGGGTAGATGATACATAGATAGGTGTGTACCTACTAAAAAAAGTATAATTATATTTAATGCAATAAAAAAAGCAATCACAATGGACTACGCGCAATATTGATGATACCGGTTGCATTTTGTGGGTTGGTCCGGAATATAAACCGGTCTCTGTGTGATAGGTACCGTACATTGGATGATATCACATTAAAGCATTGCTTAATTTCATAATGTTTATTGTATCTAATTTTTTAAATGCTGAACTTTACAGATTTTCTTTGTCATATCCTATAAAATAATCGGTAATGTTTGCCCACAAATCCGCGCGAAATCTTCTTAAAGCTTGTGTCATGAAAAAGGTGAATAAAGATGGTGGGCAACTGGGATTGAACCCACGACCTCCGTACGAAACAGTACGAAAGCTTGTGTCGTAACCGCCAGACTAACAACTACTTCAAAATATGTAATAATTGATTTGAGATTTCTCTAAACAACTGTTGTAACGGGAAGAAATGTTAAATTGTCCAAAGTCCCCAACGTAGAAAAGTAAAAATCCCTTTTAAGGACGATGTAATTATATAGCCGATGTATAGGATAATCAAAGAATGAATGTTCCTTTTCTCTGCCTGTCATCCGACATGTTTTGCTATTGGTTAAGTTTTGTTTACGCATATAATGTGTGATACTAATACAATAATAGATATATTTATTTATATCTAGTTTACATCAATAATAAACTAGAGGAAAGGCAGTTGGGATGGTATGGACACATAAAACGACGACCACAGGAGCATATCGTACAACAGGCAATAAACTTGAATGTTCCACGTTCTGTGACTAGAGGGAGGCCAAAGAATTCCTGGGTGACGCAAAGGCGCGAGCAGATGCAAAGATGATAATCAGAATGTTCATGGATATCCAACGAGAGTTCGTGATCTATTCCGAGTCCAGAGAGCCAAACAACAGGCCACAGGTTTTTCAAAAGACTTCCTAAGAAGATCAGAAAAGCTTAGGCTATATTCCGAAAGGTGTTAACGAATGATGTAAACAAATCCCAAATCCAGTATGACGACTTTGAAAATAATAGCAAAATGTTTTTCTTGGACTCATGAATTTCGTCATGTCGATGTGAGCGTACAAATTGGATTTCTCTTCACTCTCGGCTGAATGCAAAAGTTGAAATAAACAACAATAAAGACCAATAAAATAGTTCTGTTGAGGGAGATAAGGCTGCAGAGATGCGGGCTGCGGTCGGTCCACATCTGCACACCACGAATGCCCATCCGCGCGACACAAACAAACCATAATAATTTGTTTACGGACGAGGGTTCAACGGACTGCCCGAGTGCGATCTCCACACCGCGAGTGTCTAAGTTCCCTGAGATGTTCTTTAACTATCCTACAATGGCCAAACAATAGAATACTGCATGAGGCTGAATTTTTGTTTGACCTCTCCTTGACTTATACAATTTTTCGATCTGAAAGAACACAACGTTCCAAATATTGATAATGGATTCTTGGGCCGTTTTCCAGAACTAGATCCAACTATTTCGATGCGTACATTAAATCAATTAGTGTTGATTTTTTAAAAAGGTGAATTTTTATAAAAAAAAATAAAACCACTACGAGCTTACGACCGTCTTCTACCGCTATATGTATATGTAACATCTGAAAAAGTTGTCAAAGAAGAACAGTCGTTATGAAACGAGGAATTTTTGTACTTCAAAATTTAAGACAACGATTTCTTGTTCCTCTTTTAATATGCCTGCTGACCAGTTGGTCCTCTTGTGATGTCTCCATGAGAAGTTTAATACTTCGGTTTTGGCTATTGCGTCTTCCATTTTCATTATAAAACATGCTTCTTTCACTTTTTAACAAACTTTTCAAGTTGACACATCCTTCGAATTTTCGAAATTTGACAGAACCTTCATGTCACTGATTCCAAGGAGGTGATTGGTTTGAAAAACGATAATGTTTGTGTTAAGCAATTCTACTCTAAATGAAACAACTACCCATTTAAAATTTAAACTAACGCAATATATTTCACTTGAACGATATCCGTCGGAAATATGATATAATTTGGATTATTGCCACATAGGAAATGTATATCTACTACTTATATTGTGAAAAATATTGACAAAAGGCGATTGAATTCAATGGAATGTCACAATATCATCGACAATCCGGTTGAATCCTTACCACATCGTAAAGCCGACATCCGAATAGTTTAATCCCATTATGTTTTGCAGAAAAGCGGCACTCATTCGGTACGAATTGGCCACATCCTGTTTAAAAAAACAATGCCATTGTTAAAACACCCATTACTTTCTTCGTTTGTAATCCTTTGCATGATACAATCGTGTTTTCCTATCAAGTAGACAATTATCTACTTGATACTACTGTGATTATAATAAAACCAAACCAACGTGAAAAAATGTCAACACACAATGAATCTGTCAGATCTCGGGCAGTAGGGCAGGGCGGGCTGGCACAAAAGAAAAAAGATCATCAGTAGGTATCCAATCCAAATCCAAACTCCCTTAAGACCGCACTTAGGGGCATAGGGATGCAACAAGAGCTGTCCATTGTTTATGACCTCCTCATCAGTAGGTAACGTCAGTCAAATTATAAACTTTACTACGTACATTACATCTGACTTATCAGCTTAACTGTTTGAGATCCGACAGATTCATTGTTTATCAAGATTATGCCGCAATCTTGTTATTTTTTTTTTTTGAAAATGAATCTGTGCTCACTCAAAGTAACACAAATACACCCTTTGACTCTTTCACAGTAAGCTACTTAAAGCTTTTGTCGTGAAAGAGGAAGATGGTCGGCACCTGGGATCGAACCCACGACCTCCGCACGAAACAGTACGAAAGCCGGCGTCGTAACCGCTGAGCTACCAACCACTTCCATATTTGGTTCAAACTGTATTTTATTAATGTGCAATGAGAACACTAATTAATATGGCAGACGATGGCAGATAAGCAGCACGATGGTAATTCGAGAACGCTGCTTGGATAGGCACAGGAGCGGAAGAAGACTAAAGAAAGGAAACATCTGTTATATCGATGATTTTGTATCGATGTTAACACGTGTTATTAACATATCTCCGTTACTCAGCTGACTCATCACCGGTATATCTCGTGCACCCTTCCGTATTGCGCATAGCTATGCAAGACTTAATTATTACATCGCAAGAATCAATAGTTATCACATGGAATGAAAACGCGGGAAAGGGTTCATTATATGTATGTGTATAAGCAAAAGGAACATCGATACTGCATGATGTCAATGACATCTTATTATGTACATAAAAAAAAATACAAATAATTCAGGGTGAGAAAGGGGAACACGTTGACTCTCTGTGTGGAATTACTCGTGTTGTATTTGGTAACTGTTTAGATCTCAAAGCCATATTTCCTTTATACCTATTGACCTCCTCTGGAAAACGTACTTTGTATTAGAAATCGAGTCACCAGCTTCACTAGTCAATGCGGAACCACGGATTAACGTGGAAGGATGTTCTAACTAGCATGCTTCGTAATTGTTGCGTTACAATGACAATTACCACGTGAGGTCTGTCAAAAATATTATAGCTCACCCGAAAATGGGTGGAATAATGACAATAAATTTGTTAATCTGAATATTTTATCAGAGAACAATAAAAACATGATTAAACACGGTGAATTTTGTCGCCTCACGCGATGGAAATTATAAATTAATTAACTAGGAAACAAAAATTGCGATAAAATATAGATTGAGAGATACTCTTCGAATTTAAACAAAAATCAAAACATTCATCGTCCTCAATAGGACCAAATATACTATCTGAAAACAGTGGAATTTGCCTTCTCTAATCTCTACTAATCGCTTTAAACAATAAAAATTGTAATGGTTTCCCAGACATCCATTCAATGCGTCAAAATAACAACCTCTCTAATACGGCATAAACAAATAAGCTGTTTTCAAACTCTTTTACACCATCGGATTCCCAAACTTTCTTCTCTTGACAAAATGAATAATATTTTTTAATTAAACCTATCGATCTAATCGATCACAACAAGATTAAAAGCAACAGAGTTTTGGTTCTTTTTCGTTGTTGTTTCCTTGGTGCCCTGTCCATATCGACGGCCAAGAAAATATACTATATTTCCAGCTCTGGCTCTATGTTAGTTTGGTGTAAACGCACCTTAATATGCTTTACCTTTTGTAGGACAGTACGATCCAGTGAATAATTTGCAGTCTCAAATGAAAACACATCCTCAAAACGATAGACCAGGCATTCATAAATTTCCAGGCACCACTTGGGAGTAATACACGCCAGAAAAATATCGTAAGAGACGCAGTATCCCTCCCTTCCGCTCTATTTCCTGTTGCACGGCCACCCACCCCACCAGATCCATCAATGGTGTCAATTTCAAGATGTTATATCCGATATAGCGTGCACAACATTGACGGATCACCCGGAGGAGAATGAAACCAAAGTTTCTGATATCGCGTCGTAGAAAATATATATAAAGAGCTTTTGAATGTCTCAGGAAATAAACAAGTAATTTCATAATATTTTTACACCAAGCATTATACTGTATTTATTATCTAAATCGAAACTCCCAGATAAATATCTTATTAGAAGAACACAATATTTGAGCTTTTGGCTTCTTTTTTTTTTTAGTATTGGCAATGCATCCAAAATGGAAGATACAGCCAGATTTGAATCAAATTAACAGAAATTCAATTAATAGATCAAATACTAGACAAAGACATACAAGGTGACCCAGAAATACGCTGACAGAGTATTTAAGAATATTTTTACACGACTTTTGCAAAATGGAATAAAAAACAATTTGTTTTCAAAATATTTCCTTTGGCTCTAATATACAAATGCAAACGTTTGTTAATAATTTCATAGCAATGCCGCGGCCTCTCAGCTGCTATTTTGACGTACTCTTTGTTATTTTTTTCTTTACAATATGTTGATTTTATGAACATCTGAAGAATTCAAAGCAAGCAAGTAAACTATGTTTTTTATGTCCTTATTGCCTATTGGCTTGATTGGTAGACAACGTTCTAAGTATATCTAGACTCTTATGTCCATTTTTATAACCGACGATATAGTAGGTATAATGAAGAAATTAGCGTCGGCCCAGGTGGCTCAGTAGTTAGTGTCTCTGCAAAGGACGACTAGGGACGCAGATTCGAATCCTAGCGAGGGGATGGAAGTTTTCGACATGTTGTAATATTCAAAAAAAGATATTTCTTATTGGGGTCCGCTTTTCTAGATTGCATTACCGTACCTGTTTTTCGATATTCACTGCTGATATGACCTTATAACAAAGGATACTTAAAATAGAAAAGCTTCGAGATCAATGTTTAGAGAATATATAAGAATTTTCTATTGTGTTTTTTTCGGGTAGGTGCACAAAGAAAGTTTACAAGGGGTTTTAATTAGAAAATTGAGACTTTTTAAAAGTGCGTTATCAAAACGTGTACTTTGTTTTCCTAAACGAAAAAATTACCTTTTAAAACTTCTTTAATATACTGTTTAGTGGGAAATCTATTCAGCGAAATGATAATGAGAGCGCAGTTAAAAATTACGATCGTCCGTTAAGAGGAGGACCGGATCCTTTTAATTTGAAACCGCTAACATAACTGTTATAACATTTTAATAAAATGAATTTTCAGTGAGCGTAGAATAAAAGAGTGTTTGCGTAACCTAAAGAAACGCCGATGAGCATTCGATGATAGAGGATGAACAAGAGTCGATGAGAGTAGATTCTATGATCGGTGGAGAAGGCTCATATTACATACAAACATACTCCCGTTAAGGTCCCCCACTCTACGCAAGCCAAACCAAAAAGCCGGCCCACACAAATCAGGCCCGCCGAATATCCCCCTAAACCAACCCACAATGCGGGAGGCCTAAGCCCCACTCAGGAGCATAGGGAGGCATCAATGGAGGCATCAAGCGCAATGGAGACCTCTGATTGCCTCCCAATGCCCCTGGGTGGGGTGTAAGCGGGAGAATTGTAATTGCTGTTCCTACGGATCCGTTTCTGCCAACTATCTCTCCATCGCTTTGGTGGTTTTCCCGAGTGTTTTCTTCTTTCAGGGTTGCCGATATTCTGTTCACATGATCGTTCCAGTGTCGCCTTCGTTGCCTTCCCCATTTGACGATGTCCTCCGTGTTGCACATGCTGCGGATGGTGTTATTCCTTATGCGATCACGCAACGCGTTACTGGTAATACATCTTAGTGTTTTCATTTCGGAGCTTCTCAATCGGTACTTTCTCCAAGAAGACATTTGAGTAGGTATTTACTTAGTAAAATTTGATTACATTTAAAGAAAACACAGTTTGTTGCAATTTAAGGTCATGATCATTTTTGTCACTTTACATGATCATTTAATAAGTTTGATTGAAAAGAATATATCTCTGGACACAATTAATTGTTTAAGTCAGGCAGACAAGCAAATCAATAAGCTATTCAAAGTTTTGCACGGCTCTGCACAGAATAATTTTTTATTATATTTCATTTATTGCAGGCTAATAGTATGAAATCTACTATACTGCAGGTACAGGCAACAGTAAGTGATCAAGAACTGGGAAAACAGGAGTAGCCAGTATGTCGTCTAACAGATGGTAAACGAGATCCTTTTACACTGGAAGGAATAGTTGGAGAATAGGGGAAGAAGCCTTGATTCAGAAGTAGGCTACCGTATAGAATAAGAATCTTCCTCATTTACGGATGTTATAAAACTGTTATATCCTTGCTTTAAAACCATTTCAAAACTATGAGGATAGTACCATCACTGTTAAGCCTATCCGATGGTCGGAATAATGAGGTGCCCTGAAATTAATAAGCGACTATAACGAAAACGTTTACGCAGGGAAAAACGACTACCTTTTAAACCTATTAAACGCCAGACAAACAATGTGATCCTCCTAATTATGCTATGAATATTCTTCAAGGTTTCCTAACTGGTTCTGATAATTTGTATTTTCATTATCACGAGTCGAGATATTTTGAAGGGAGAAGACCATAACTGTAAACTGTAATTGAGCTACAAATTCGATCTGGAACTTTCTCCCCTTTATTACAAAATATGTTGAAAAATAAGTGTTTTCTTAACATAAACAATTATGAAAATCTGAAAAAAACTGTGTGTGATAATGTGTGAGGTCTTCGAAATGTGAACGTATAAGCCAAATTACAAAATATCTTGGAGGGAACATATCATGAACGAGGAGGTTCTTAAGATAGTAAGAATGGAATCGCAAATATTGAACACCTTATCAAGAAACGCGCGGGATGGCTAGGACATATTGTAATGAGGCACGAAAATTTGGGTCTATAAAAATTAATCGCGAACAGTTCATCGTCAGTACAATTCAACGTAGGTACAATTCATCGCGATTACAATTCATTAATCTATATTGTAAACATGTAAACTGTGAAATTGTTTATGATCTAAAAATAAGGTAAGGTTTTTAGTCACTCCTATAAATTAAAGATGGCGGCGATTTTGACATACACTGGAGTATTACCGTGTTATCACTCGGGAAGGTGTTCAAAAAGGTATGGCGGGTTCCACCCCTAAACCCGCCGTTTTAACTACGATGAATTGTACCTACCCACGATGAATTGTACTGATGATGAATTGTTCGCGATGAATTTACCGGCTACCGAAAGTTTACCGGGATGCTAGGACATGGAGTGCAGTTCAGAAGTCGAACTGAAGAGAACAGCGGAGAACCGAGAGAAGTGGAGGAGGAGATGTTCGCGCTTGCTGCAAACAATTTCACACGATTGAAACCGAAAGAGAAGATTCTAACTTCCGATGACCGTACAACTTGTGCAAGATGGCATGCGGAAAAAGGTTTCTCCGAATTGTCAAAAATCAACTTGCACTGATCTCCCACATCCAGCACTTTCAGATCCTTTAGAATCTTCAGCACAGTAAGTACACAGGCCGCCGGGGAAAACAAGACATCGGTTGATATGTGCAATCTTTCAAAATAATTTAAAACTCCCGTTTTACTCAAATATTTGTAACATAAGAAAATTTTGCCTATGGTCTATGTCCTATACAATTGGATACAAAGCAAATGATATGTTTTAAGGCCAAGTGTTGTTTTTTTATACGTGCAACTCTGTCGATATAGATAATTCCGTTATATACGGTGATATACATACGTACGAAGGAAACTAATAATGATAAAATAATATGTAGGTATTTGAACCTTAAATTTCGCCTGACAGGTGTTAGTTGGTCCGTCGTCAGGTGGAACAATGCCGGAAACGGATATAAGAACATCCTTTTTTAAGTAAACACCTAGACTTATTCTGAATTTCAAATTCGAATTAATTATTCGAAAAAAAAAAATAAACACTGAATACAAACCCATGTTGTGTTAGAGAAGTCGGTAGGTACCTATATACGGGTATTAAAATAGTTAAGTACATCAAAAATCAAACATTATGAAACGAAATTACTCTTCTCTCTTTTGAAAATAAAATAAAAAACAACCAAGAACTCCATTAGTGTGAAGATAAGAAATGAAAAAAAAATCAAAAACTATCTATCAGAAAAAATGTTCTCTAAGGCAGTGAGGTTTGAAGCTTTAATTATTATTATTTTATGATTGAATCTACCTAAGTATGCACAGTAGTTATGCGGGAGATACCTACCTGTTAGTTATAGGAGCACAGGATATTCTATGTTTTTCTCTCATGAATTTTTTGTTTGTGTTGTTCAGTGTTCTTTTGGTGGCTCTTATAAATAAATGTATAGTAGGTGCTAATTCAGTTTTTTAAAGCTGATGTTTTTTTTTTAAGGAAATCTGCGAGATAAAATTAAAATATATTAAAAATCGACTTAAATTAAGTTGGTTGAGATTATCTATGAAACTGCCTATTTAAATCATCTTTACATTAATTTTGTTCACCACTACGGGTGTACGACTGCCTTTTGCTGCTTCGATGGTTTTTGAAGGGCATGGGATTTTTCCGAGGGTTGAACAAATCGGAGATTCCCACGATAAGAAGTTTCGAACTTGACCATTTATAGCAAAGATTGACGACGGAAAAGTGATCAATCGAACCAATGTCAAACTCAAAATGGACGGTGTTAGGTCAAAACATGTTAACTGCCTATGAGTTTCTAAAGCAGTAAACATGTTTTGACCTAACACCATCGAAATATTTTTGCAAGTAGGTACAAAACAAGCAAGTAGGTGAAAAACTTGAATCTCTGTGTAGGCAAACAAGGGAATACCCCCGGCACTGTTGGCACATCCGAGGGATCAATCATTCCGAAGATGATAAGGCGAGCTATGGAAACGAGGCGGGATATTCAATGAGACTTTCTTAAGGGAGCGTGTTATTATTATCATCATCAGTGTATCCACACATACATATTATGTAGCAACACACGGGACGACAATGCGAATTCGTTACAATGTAACTAATGTGTTTTTAATAATCGACGCGAGGAGCCGTGGACCGAGGCAGAGGATCAACAACTATCAATTCTCGAACGACAAAATATGAGATACACATTGGATTTGTATTATTATGAAATATCGCTCGTTCTGTTCCTTATGGTTTTGTTGAAGATCCTACATAATAATAAAAATAAATAAATAATAATTTATCGAATTAAAACAATATTTTTAACACATGATGACACTCGGGCGGACTTATCCCGATACATACACCATTTGGTAGAAAAATGCTGGTCGTTTTTTGTAGTATATTGCAAGAAAACAGTTCAGTTCATTGACTCGATGAGGATATGATATATGTATGGTGTCGAAAGTAGAGTGGACAGAGCTAGGACGAAGCGCATTGAGGACAATTGCCGGCAAAATTTGCAAGACCGAGAGAGCGGATAGCAAAGGAGAGACTGACCATGTTCAGATAGATAGATAACCTTCCTTCCTCTTTCCTTCCCAGCCTGTATCGGTCCACTCCTATAGACATAGGCCTCCTCCAGACTCTTCCCCGTCTCCAGATCCTGTGCGACCTGCGTTCACTGTGAGCCAACGGCTTTAACGATATCAACAACAGACTTCCTGTACCCGACCTCGAGAAAGACCGCATTTTATATGGCTAGACAGTTTTGAATCCTATCTTACAAGAGCAGGCGTCCAAAACAAAAAAGATCCTCGGGTTGCGGGTGTCGAATGTGGAAGCAGTTACTCCGGAGGACAAGCCGTTTGGAAAGGACTTTCGGAAGATGTACTGATAGCCTAAGAAGAGCTGGAAGAAGATACATAGATGGTCTGGGTGTCCAACAATAGATTGGTTTTAGAATCGTGGAAAAGTGTTTCGGGCAGTCTAGGGTACTTGATAATAATTCCCCAGAGTGATCGCAGATTATGTGACTTCGTGTCGTATTAATATGACAGGACATGCTATAATATTATGTAAAGAGAACATGTTATGTTCAGATACGGAGATAGCAACAGTGCGGGTGTGGTCTTATGGTTGACGCTGTGGGACGGAAATGAAACTCGCTGCGACAATGTACGGGATGCGTCGATGCAGTAGATACGGGAAGATTGCATCAACGTGCCGTAATGAAGAGACAAACATAGGACGCCATTACAAAACATTAATGCGATATTGCTTTGTCGCCGTTGGAAAAATGCATCGCGATGGTGAAACCTCGTTAGTTAGATACGTAGATATACAAAATGGAATGGCACGGTAATGGTGACAATATTTACAATAGGTTTATGACCGTTCACGCCAGTATTCTATTCATTTATTTTCTCGCTTGAAAAAAAACGACATTATTATTTTTGACTAATATGACTTTTATGAAAAATATTTCCTGTAGTTGGCTCGGATTTGTTATTTTAAGGAAAAATGTTCGACGTAGGGTTAGAAACTAAAAAATAGTTACGGACTGACTTAACCAATTTTAATACATGACAGCAGTCTTTAAATTTGGTTGCTTTCTTGCTCTCAATAATTTACAACTTTTATCTCTCATCATCATCATCACTCTCCCTTAAAGAACCCCAGCACACCACAAGTCAGCCCGGAGGAGTCCAATCCACAGCAAACCCGACATGCACGAAACCAACCCCCTAGCTCGATCGAAGATATCTATTTATTTTCAATAATATACGGCCGAGGCCTTTTACAATTACAATATAGTCACAAACAGAATACATAGTTGGCAAAACACAATCGATATACATTATAAAGTTAACCAGTAGTAAGTAGTGTACCAAAAAGATTACAATATAGGACACTGAGACTTTAATTACTTTTAAAATGGATAAAGCTTAATAGTTAAATTGAATATTTTTGTATGGGAACCATACCTAACTTTTCTTAATTTAGTACAAATTGCAAAAATGTTAATACTATCTTGTTATTTGAATGCCAAAATGAAACTATAAGATTTTTAGTAAAAAAAGAAAAAAGAATAATATTATGTTATTGAATAAGTAGATGTATAATATGAAAATGCGTAGATAAGATTATACTTGTAAAATGTCATTGTTATTACTAGCATATTATGTAGTTTATAAGATTACTAGCATATTATGTAGTTTATAAGATTTATGTAGATTTAGCATATTATGTAGTTTATAAGAAGTTTGAAATTTAATGAATGGAAACCTGTTGACAAGACCGATTATTGGTCTTAAAGGGATCTGTTATTGTTAATATCTTTGAATGGAAAAACAAACAACAATCAATCCGTCCACAAACAAGACACATAGAGAATTTCCAAGCCAAAAAGCCGGCCACACACTTTTATCTCTATATTTCATTAATTATTAAATATCTACGTGTTGTATACATGGGATTTTTCCGCATGTTGAACATGCCGAGAATTCTCATGATTAGAAGTTTCGGAGACTTAAACATTACGACCTAATGGCGAAGTTGTTAACGTAAAGTGATCACACTAATGCGTTGGGTTCCTAGGGAGCGGCCGTCATCTGACAAGACGGCGTCTTTCAAAATTATATGACAATGTTTTTCGTTACTATGGAAGCCATATTGGCAATGTTCTCAACTGACATATCCACCGCCGTTTATTGTAGCGGCGTATCCGTAGGAACCCAGACCATAAGCCAGCCTTCGAAATAACAGTAGAAGACGGTCGAAAGCCCGTATTGGTTTGTTCCATTTAAAAATCGAACATCAGTAATGAATTGTTGAGAGTCATTAGTTGTTACATATTCGTTAATTTTAATATTTATAAGTACCTATATTTTATCGTGAAACACAATCTATCTCGAGAGAGGATTTTCCCATTAAAAAGAAGAAGTAGGTATATGTTTAAAAAATGTCATTTAAGCAAGAATAGTGGATTTTAGTCTTGAACATAAAATCTGTTGAAGACTGACTGGCTAAATCACTAATCAATGTAAACTAGGATGACGGAATTTAATCAGTTCATCAGTAAATATTGTAGTTGAAATATGCCCACATTAAACATTCGCACACAGCAGATAACGCAATTCTTGGCTCCTCAAAACCTTAACAAACCAGATAAGGGAAGGCACAATCTTCCAGAAAAGGAACCGGAAAATAATTCTTGTTAGCGACATCTGAGATAATTTCCACGGCAACGCATGGCTTTTACTGTGAAGACCGGACGGATTGATACGATGCGGTATTCGTAACACCAACACCAAGTTAAAAACAATGTTAGTGTTGTATTATTTTAACATGACCTACCATTACTGTTTTATTTTATAATCAAGAAAAATAGACAGAAAGATTTGACTGATGGGGGTAAATCGTTTGGAATATAGCACAATAACCTCCCAAGAAAAATCCGTTTGGAGGTAGTTATTTTATTAGCTAGTGTTAGTTGCAGGAAGAGAAGATAATTTATGGGCTTCGTAAAGCAAAATAAACAGTAAATTAATAGCGCCATATATGTTTGTAGGTGAGAGGGTTAGTTTCCACCAGTTTAGGTGCTGGGATTTGAGTAAAGCCTCCCTGCTGGTGCGGAGACCCCGCGGGATGAACTTGGCAATAAAACACATTTAATGGCCTGAACATACACACTCACGCGAGACTAGGGTGCCATAAACTCGGGCGAGGTGTGAAAGAAGGTGGATACAATATCTGTTGATACGACGTGTGAACCTACATTTATTTTTATCGAAAAGAGAAAGCAGTAATTGCTCTAAACTGACAGGTTCCTTGTTTAGCCAGCGTGGGTTAAAAAATACACCAAATTTTAAGATAATGTTATTAAAATTAAAGTTCAAATAAAAAATTGTGTAACTTTTCCACAAATTTTTATTACCCTGACTAGTTTCGTAGGCACACGTCCAACATGGTCACAGGAGACTAAAAAACATTCTTAGTCTCCTGTGCCTGTGCCTTAAAGCCACATTTCACATTTTTCTCGGAAACGACTAACTAATAAACGTAACCATATGTTTGATTGTTTACATGGGCGAATGGTACACGTGCCTATCTCAATAGTTAAATGTAGGTAAAGGCAATTATTGTTATGTTTCTTGTCTTGAATCTGAATAAGTATCTCGAGAATTTGGGTTGGAAATTGAAAGAAGCGTTGAGATTGTGGTTCGGCAAATACAACCTTTTGTGTCAGGTATGCAAAATACCTGAAATCATGAAAGGATTTCTGATATAATCTCAGTCAAGCATTTCAAAAGAGAGGCATTCTTAGAGAAATAAGGACGTCTGTGAATGAAAGAACCCCCTGATTTTGTAGTTCAAAATGCTTGTATTAATAATTTATAAATAAAATTAAAAAGGAATATAATTAATGTAACAAAATATGAACTCGAAAAACGTTGATAACTATGCGGTAAACACCTGTAATTGGAGCACTGAAGACTCAATGTGTTTGTTTTATTATTAGATTTTTATGTTGTTTAGTATTGTGTCAGTATCTCTGATAAGCACACGGATCTATGCTTAAATGGGCAGAAATACTTCAAAAGTGAAGCCTAAAAAGGAAATGAAATATCGAAAGATGAAAATGTAGCTCACTTTCTCAATAGTGGATTGCCACGTTAAAAAGAAGAAGAAGAAGATGCAGTTAAACTGTTGTTCGGTCCCCGTGCGGCGGGAAATAGAAAATTACAAAAAAGATGCAGACCTTATGACGATTTATTTCATTTGTTTCCGTTATTTTACATCACTGTCGGAGAACTGGTATATCTTGATTCGATAAACAACGTCATTAAGTCAGAGTGCGAAAAAAATGTGCGAAAATCGCCACAGTGTGCCATATCGTGATGATGATGTGGTTCATAGTCCAGTAGTGGCTAGCTATTTTTCTCGGCATACAAAAGGGCTGACGCGTTCGTTGCCTACGCGGAATGTGGTAACTGGCAGTCAAAGCGGAGAGCGCTTCATATTCCGCGGAACTGTATCACGACGGACCATTAGGTCCTCTTTATCTGCTCGTAATAAGTGTCGAGTCATGAAAATCATTAGCGAGGGAACGCGGTGGCTGCATTCAGCATATCAACATAAACCATAAAGGATTATACATATATTTCATTACAAATGGACTGGAGAGATTACAAGGCTCTCATTCGGAAACGACATTTTTTTGATACATAATCAGTAGCTACAAAGAAAATTCATCATTTATATTACACCAAATTTAGATATTTTTTTGAATTCGAAGTAAATAAGAATTTGTTCAGCACAATCTCAGTAATTTAGACTGATGTTTTTAACTCTAACAGGATCATACATGTGGCCAAACACCGGGTCTTGCTGACGATCCGGACACGGAAACGAACAAAGGAACAATTCAAACCAGGTACCACATTTCAAGTAAAGTTAAGCGTCCTTAACTTAAATGATCGACTTCATATATTATTCACACATCATGTCAAGTTAAACATTGATAACATTCCAAAAACTTACAAAGTATTTGATCATTCGCGTGACGCGAGGTGAACAGTTATGATAAATTGGGTTCAGATCTGGCAACGCGATGCAGATGAAAATGAATGACTGATCGGCATATGGCTGATTGAAAACGGCATTCAGTATATCACGGGAGAACGTCGATGTTGAAATATTTGAAACATTTTCCGTCATTTCATTCATCTCATTGACTAAACGTTCCTCTTAAAATGTCTGATGGCTTAATGACCTAGTGGAATGTATTTATTTAGTCGACAAAAAAAATGTAAATATTAGATTGATAATTTCATATCACTATAAAAATATATACGTATCGATCATTACATAATAGAATAAGAACATTATTTTATTTAATAAAAAAAAACTCTTCTTTGTTATGAATATCTTTAAGAGCACTTCTGCAAAATTTATTGCAAATTTAGACTTTGTGTTTTTAAAGGAAAATGTTTGCAACGTATGTATATCACTACCTGCTATCGAGTACTAAGATACATGTTAAATTTTAAGGCTGAATAACAAAATGTGGTCGTTCAAGAATTTGGTGGATCGACAATATCAATTTGTCGGAAGGATAATATAATATGTAAAAATGTATATTTAGGAAAGGAGCATTCTTTCTGCCAACCCCTTCAAAACACGACGTCATGGATAAAAATGAATTTTGTAATGCTCTGTAATGCATAGGAATGTGCGTAAAAATAAGCTTTTATATGATCAAAGAAAAAAAATTTAATACAGGGATAATACTTGTGTTGAATTTCTGTTTACTATGAGGCATACCTCAGAACAAAGTGTTTTCAGCCCATCAAAATATTTCAAGTAATATTAACAAAAGTATTCAATCAATCTGGACACATTTGTGAAGTGTATAATAATGTTGGATGTGACTGACAACGCTAATAGTTGAGAGTATGACATCATGTGCAAGAAGTGCCGAGTGTTCCGAGAGCGGAACGGGGTTAGCAATCTCATTCCTAGATAAAGAGCAGAGTAGAACAGCAGATGGTAGTCTGTGTTCGGGCACCAGGCCAAATATTCCGGACGATTAGGAGAATATTATGATTTGTAAGTGTGGGTATTGCAACGGTGTATTAACGATGTCGTTTTCTCCTTCGCGCGATATCTTCAGCCATTCCTTTCATCCTACCAAAGCTTCGAACAAACAAACGCTAACTTTGAACTCGTCATCTTGATTTCTTAGTCATTCATAAAGAAATAAAGTGATAAGGAAATATTGCTAATTTAATTTTGACTGTTTTTCTTTAATCAACGTATTTATTTATTCATTCATTCATTCTCGCCCCTAAGTTTATTTCAAGCACTCGGAAACGTCAAAGTATAAGAAATATTTAACTTTAGTTATTACAAAAAAAGAGAAAGAAAATAGAAATTTTACAAAAAAAAGACTGTCAATGAAAAACAATTAACCTTCTAAATAAGAAAGCAATAATTAAATAAATATGCGAGACACTTTCGGCCTCATCGGTAAATAAATTTAAAAAAGTTCAGGGAAAATAATAATATGTTCATTACCATATAACAACAACCCATCAGGCCAAAACAGTTGCAACATTGGTAATAGGTACACACATAAAAGAACTGGCAAACGAAATAAATATGATAAACGACACTTTTTTTTTGAGTTTGATTCTCTGATGAATTAGATATTCAGAATGTCGTAAACACAGTCAAATGAATTTCCTGCTACGAAAGATTTAAATATCCTGAAGAAAGTTGAAGAACTTTGAATCAGATAGTAGTGGGTCTACAACTAGATGGACAATGCAATAAAAATGATTCGGCAAACAAATTTTATGTAGGTACTTATGCAATTTTCAAGCCATTAACCACAGATAGAATCTAGCACCCTTCTATACCTAGCATTACGAGAACCGTGGAATATGATGTGGTGTCAGACTCAGCTAATGAACCCGCGATTTAATTAATGGAATAATAGGCAAAAGGAGGGATGTCCTAGACATGCATCCTGTGCTCCTAATACTCCTAACTGAATATACTATGCAAATGATAAGATAATGAAATGTAAGTTTCTGAGTTTAAATTTCTACCCGGGTTGAGGATTCTGTCGCGTTTTATTAAATAAATTTAGGTTCATCCAAGATGAATAAAAAAAACAATACAGTTTTTTGTGTGTTTTGTAGAAAGGCTTATAATCTTGTGTTGCTGTCCTATCTTGCTTGCACCTCTGCTATCTTCACATACAGGCTTTGTCTACGTGTTTTAAAACTTTTTGAGAAGTGTAATAAAATTATTTTTATCACACAAGCTGTGTAAAAAGACCGTGGCGTGGATATTTAGAAATCCTTACAAGTTATAAAATATAAGGATTCCTTGTTGTATCCTTTATCCCCTGAAGATTATTAATCATTAGAACGTGTATGTGCCATTAAATCTCTAGTACCGTATTATTATACCAGGCTGAAGAGACGATACTGTAATAACATCCACATACCTGAATTTGAGACGCCGTCTCACCGTGCACAATACGCTAATTACCAAGCTACAATGTGTAATGTGGGACGGAATATGAAGAATCACACCTGCGGGACGTCCTTCCTTACCTGAAACAACAAAATAGAACCATATTCAAACACAATCAGAATAATTAATATCTACATAATATTACCATTGCTACATTATTGATCTCATTCCGCCCTCATACTTCGCAACTTTGCGTTTTTTTTCAAATTATAGCATCGTTTTCGTTCTAGACAACCAACAGTTTTGTTTCACCATCGACGGTATTCATTAAAAAAAAAACATTACGAAAAAATAAAGAAAAAATAACAACTAATGACTCTAACAATTCATTGCTAATGTTCGATTTTTAAATGGAACAAACCACTACGGGCTTACGACTATCTTCTACTGTAATTTCGAAGGCTGGCTTAGTGTGATCACTTTACGTTAACAACGTTCGCCATTAGGTGGTAATGTTTGTCTCCGAAACTCCTAATCATGAGAATTCTCAACATGTCAAAAAATCTCATGTATGCAACAAGAAGAAATTTAGTAATAAAATGAAAAATAGAGATAAAAGTTGGAAATTATTGAGAACAAGAGAGCAACCAAATTTAAAGACTGCGACTGCTGTCCTGTATTTGGCGCCAGGATATAACTATATCCATTTTTGTTAACATTACGACTTTGCGAATCAATTGAAAAAACTATTTTGACGTTTCAAATTTGCGTTATAAAGTTGTTGTTTCAACACGCACCACCCTAGATACCACTGTACAATTGGGAAGAGTTTTCAAATGCTCTAGACGCCGCAAAGAAGCCGCAATTTTGCTTTTATGGAACAAGGGTGTTTCGCGCTAGGCGATTTTCGCATAATTCAATGTTGCAATGTGCAAAGTGGGTTGGTGGAACGGGGTTTTGGATTCACTCAAAGTGAACACAAATATACATTCAACATCTTTCACATAAAGCAAAGCTTGTGTTGTGAAAGTGGAAATGGTCGGGATTCAAACCCACGAATTCCAATACGCTGTCCGTACGAAAGTCATCGACTGATACTTCTGGTCTACCAACCACCTCATTTGTAATACGTCTTTCATATTCACAAGGTATTTTTCATTAAGAATAATATCGATAGTAGAATAATGTAGGTTGTCGACTAATTCTAGGACGATAAACATTACATGCCATACCACTTGAAAGAAGATCTGCAAAGAAACACGTTTTTAAAAGGATTCAAATACAGATGCCAATAAAAACCTTCCTCTTCTTCTTTCTCTTAACATAGATCTGGTGACTTTTTTTATTTTTTGAGAGTTAAGCATAAGCTAAGTTCAAACATATTATTTTTAATGAAACAAATAATAATATAACACTTTATTGGGTAAAAATAAACAAAATAACTAACCAAAATTGGCGGGCACAAATCCCGATCATTATTAAGATTTACTCGTGTTTTCACATTTTTCCGCAATCAAATTAGCTAAACTATTATATAAAATTAATGTAAATTTCTGTTTCGGATCTACGATGTTTTTTTTTATGTAGGTACCTATCTAGAAGCAACGACATCGACAAATAGAGCAAGCAAACAAAAAAAGTAGTTATTATTGCTGCATGCTTGAGAAACGCCCTACGGAGAAACGATCACATGTTGAGGAGAGCGAGTGAGGAATTCTTCATACTTGTGTTTGCAAGATTATGACATACGGCGTTGAGTAATTATGTAAGTTTTTCTCGGGTGTTTCTTCATAAAAGGTAAAAATTCATGCTGTTTAATTAATTGTATTAATCAAGTACAATCTGTACTAATTAATATCTGCTAGAAATGATGTTTGAAACATACAATAACCATATATGGTGGACAAGGTAAAATACAATACAGATGAATCAAATCAAGGAGAATGCCTTATTATTTTTCTTTAGGAAAGATGGCTTTTATTTAAGTCGGATATGGAAGACACTAGCCTAAATAATTAAGATTTAAAATGAATATTTTCTCCATCTTTTAGTCATTCTCTCTTCGTTCATTCTCTCTACATGCCCAAACCACCTTACTTTATTCAATCCTCGTCTGCGTGCACCCATTCTTTCAGATTTGAATGACCCCTTTTAACTACGTTCCAACATTAACCTAACCTATTTAAAGCGTATATAAAATAACCTGGAATTCATAGGAGTGACTAAACTGAAGTTTTACCAAAAATAATTACAGATTTATATACAAAAACCCAGAACCGGGAATCGAATTGCATTCTAAAAGTACTCGCGATGAATTGTACCTGCGATGAATTATACCTGTGATGAATTGTTCGCGATGAATTTACCGTCTACCATTCCATTGTACACCTAATATTAGCCAAAAGCACTAAAATATCTTCCATTATGATCAAACTAAGATATTTTATTACGTCTTCGTCAAAAATGGTGTTTTCAAAGAGACGAGGATTTTAATAAGAAACAGACATGGCATTATTCTCTTAGAAAAAAAATAAAATTCTCACATTTGATATTAAAAAAAAAACAAAACTTAAATCTTGGATAAATTAGTCTCGGTTTGGTTTTATGGATCTAATATATATCCCGGTATTTTATGAAGCAAGGTATTAGTTTCAGACACGAGAAGATACCGGACAATGGGGTTAGTCGTATTATAGATAGAGGAATAGAAAGACGAAGAGAATTGGACGAAGAAATGAAATGAAAACAAGCAAGGATATACCTAATATATATTTTTATTAACGTGAGATATCGTAGGTTTTTTCTATCTAATAAGTAAAGTTTGTTTCCCATCTTTAAGTGCCTGTAAAGTAGATATATGTGCATAGTATCAAAAATAGCCATTAATAATAAAATTGGATGAAAGAAAAAAGAGATGAAAGCTCTACGAAGAATGTACGGAAGGGGGACATGGAATGGAAATTAGAAAGGAATGGAAAGTGGTATTGTTAAAAATGCCAAAGTTAATACGGTGATTTGGACATGTTAACAGAATTGATGCAATAAATAGAATTAAAATAAGATTTCATAAGACTGAAAGGAAAGGTGTACGTAGGCGCGGATGATCGAGAATTTCGATTCCGTTCTCAAGGAAGGTCAGATCGGAAGCAGAAAAAATAGGAGTATGTATGAGAAACGTAGGTACTATCTTTGGAAGAAGCGAAAGAAGTATGCTTGGATAGAAAGAGTACATGGAGGTTCGTTCTCTCTACTTACCCCTTAAGTTAAGGGACACAGCGTGATGGGTAAAGTAATCAAGTATTCTAATGAAAAGGAGTTGTGTATTATAGACGAGGAACTAAAATGTTTGGTGGTTTTCATACTCAATCATCCGGTTCTGAGCGTACTGAGAAAAGACTCCAGTTCCACTTTAAGCGGTTCAGCAATTGACCAAGAAGGAGTTGACCATTTTCTACTGGGATAATTTCAAAAGATAAAGTATAATGCCACTTAACCTAAGAAAATAAATATTGGTTGTTAACAATCAAACCGTCGTCTGTTCAGTGAAAGCTCTTATGTGTAGCAAAACAAATTTTACAGGAGAAGGTAAAAACTGTTTAAAAGGCCACAGACAAGATAATTTAATAGAAAAAAACATCAGAATAGTGTAAATTGTCAAAATACATAATTCAAGATTACATTAAAGCATTAAATAACATTTGGTCTTTTAATAATTAAGAATCTTTCACCTTGTGGACACATAGGAGGTTTCACCTGATTCTGAAATCTCTTATGTGTCAAAAGTGACACATAAGAGATTTCACCCTCCAATCATTCCAAACTTCTTGTGTCCCTTTTGACACATAGTAGTTTTCATGTAACTTGTATTATTACAATATTTTATACCTACCAATGATTTGATCTTCCTATTTATTTATTTTTTTAATAATTATGTCAGTGATTAACAAATTAATGATCTGTTTGAAAGCATCTGGGATTATAAAAATCTGCCAAATACTTCCCTATTATTTGATAACCCTTCTTAATGTCCTATTACGGTATCTCATGCTGAGTATCAAACAATTCCTCTGTCTTGGACTTCCATCTTATGATCAATCTCTTTTGCCATCTAGGACCAACATTTTTTTTTATAATTTTGCATCTAAACGAGTCAGGACTTCTCAGTCAGGAACCTCTTGGAGTTAATTCAGTTTGGTAGCTTGTATTTGTCTGGCTTTCCCGGGAAGGATAGGATTTGTTACACAAAAAACAGTTCTCATTTAAAATTATTTTTTATTAGATTTATAAGGTAAATTGTCATAAAAAGCATGATAGTCCCTATCTATCACAGGCTTCAGCTCCTGGAGGCATTTAAATTTACTCTCCGTAATGGGGATCTTCCTTTCATATAGGTTAGGAGGCACTATTTCTCCCGCTTTGCTATTTCTTTGCAATAGTGGGGAGAATTCGCCTCCATAACCTAAATTATAAAGAATATCCCCATTAGGGAGGTATTTAATCATCCTAATATCTGTGACTTTATTTGGTGATGGCCGTAATGACTTTAAATTGGATGACAAGAGAGCGTAATTTTAAAAAAAATCAAAATGTACTACATTTATTTTATATGGCTGACGCTCTCTTGCCATCCTCATCCTGCAGACGTAGTCCGAAGGTGCATAAATTGGAGGGTAAAAATAACCCTCCAATGTGGCATGTACGGAATCAGCCTCCATTTGCGTGTGACCCTTTTCTAAAATTAGCTGTGTTACTTGCACTTTTTTTTGAAACGCAAAATCTCTGAGTGCAGAGCTGAGGACCTTGTTCCTATTTTGGTATCCACAACCATCAGAGATCAGCACAAACTCTTCATATCCCATCTTCAGCTTCGTTGATAAAAAGTCTATGATGCACGATGTGAATTCATTGCTTGTCACGCCCCCATCTACCTCATTCCAAACATACAGGTGCACGTCTTTACTGTTTATTTCATAAATTGTAAAGTCGTGCACCTGTAATTTTTGTTTATAGTACATTGAGGATGCGTTGGTTTTGGGGGCAAGCAAGACACTTTGCAAGTCCATCGTGACAACTAGCTTTTTATCACTAGCCTCTGAGATATGAAGTCGTTTGGCTTCTCGACTTTCCTCTTTCTTTTTGATATGTGCGGCATATGTGTCTTCATGAAGATTTCCTTCCTTGAACTGACAACATGTGTCGCACATATCTTTTCGAGGATGATGGATTGCAATGTTTTTTTCTTTTTGCAAAACATCATTAAAATGTTTCCTACCAAAATAGGGTTTGTCCTCAGCCTTGCACCATTTTTCATAAATTGTGTGCATATGGGACCACGATTTGAATGTGGCTTCCACATACACCTTCTTGGACGTTGATCTGCAGTAATGGCTTGGCACCTTTGGGATTAATGCCAACCAGTCATCTAAACCCTGTGATTTTTCTACTTTAAATTTTTTTTTCCACCAAGACTCGCTGTTTTTTTTTTCGTTTGCCTTTCTTGAAATTTTTCCCTGAGGTTTTCTGGTACTGTCTCACTGATTTTATCCAGTCTTGATGTCCATCTTCTGAATGAATCTTCTCCCAAGTCCAGGGTATTCATAAAAAATTTTCGGCATACCCTGACATTGTTGCCCTTATCATTAGGCAACATTACATCATGCCCCTCAATTTTGTTTTTGCTGCAGTCTCCATTGGCGGCCACTTTCCGTCTTCTTACTGCCCCTCTTGAGGACACCAAAGCCTGGACATAAGACCGCTTCATGTCCCACTCTCCAAGACTCCAGAAATTGTTGAAAAGGTCCATTCTTTTGGCGTCTGATATAGTTCCGCACATAAATGAACGACCAGATTTCGTTTCGTCCAGGTTTCGTCTCGCCATGGCCACACCGAGCTTTCAATTTTCGCCCATCCTTCTCAATTGTATCTACAATTTTGGAGCCACTTCTTTTAAGCCCAATGTAGGACTTCCCTTCACTTCTTTTTTCCTTGGCACTCCGAATTGCATTTATTGCCTGCTTTTTTGTTGCATTAGGAGTGTTTAAAGTGTCTGAAATTAAACAAACATTATATTATAACCATCTATTTGAGACAATCAGCATGCACGTTGTTTATACTTTTATTATAATTTCTTACTTATGTTTTCATCTTGTTGACAAGCATTCTCCTCATTCAATTCTATTGAATTAAAATTATTTACAGTACTTATATCTGAAACAAAATAAACAACAAGACATTAATCTTATGATCCCAAAGCTCCATGTTTTCATTGGGAATAATCAGTATAATAGAACGTCTGTTTGAGACAATCAACATGCCCGTTGTTTATACTTTTATTATAATTTCTTACCTATGTTTTCATCTTGTTGACAAGCATTCTCCTCATTCAATTCTACAGTATTAAAATTATTTACAGTACTTATATCTGAAACAAAATAAACAACAAGACATTAATCTTATGATCCCAAAGCTCCATGTTTTCATTGGGAATAATCAGTATAATAGAACGTCTGTTTGAGACAATCAACATGCACGTTGTTTATACTTTTATTATAATTTCTTACCTAAGTTTTCATCTTGTTGACAAGCATTCTCTTCATTCAATTCTACAGTATTAAAATTATTTACAGTACTTATATCTGAAACAAAATAAACAACAAGACATTAATCTTATGATCCCAAAGCTCCATTTTTCATTGGGAATAATCAGAATAATATAACCATCTGTTTGAGACAATCAACATGCATGTAGTTTATACTTTTATTATAATTTCTTACCTATGTTTTCATTTGGCCAACAAGCATTCTCGTCATAAACTTCCATAAAATCTTCATTATTTACAGTTCTTATATCTAGAACATAATAAGCACCACAATATTAATGCTTTCTACCTAAATCTCAGCTTTATTTTACTCTAGGTTTTTAAGTATGTATTATATTTTATAGCACCAAAGTATAACCATCTGTTTGATACTTTCAACATACACATTGCTTTATATTGGTTTAATAATATCTTACCTATGTTTTCATTGGGCCCACAAGCAATCTCCTCCTCTACTTCCATAAAATGTTCATTATTTACAGTTTCTACACCTGGAACAGAAAAACAGCATAACAATTAGGATAAAGTTCCAGAAGTTAGATCATAATGTTTCATTTGTAAATATATTTATAATAAATCCACACCTATGTTATCTGTTGAACCGCCACATAAAGTGTTTTCATAAATATCCATGTCTTGAATAATGTTAGAAAAACTTGCACGTGTAAGTTGAGAATAAATTACACAATCACATAATTTCTAATTCAACATTATAATAAGAAATAATGTTGATTTGTTTAAATCAACCGTTACCTTCATATCGCGTGGAGTTTCGCAGCGACATTTCTACAATCCTCCTAGTTCTGTTGTTAGCAGAAGATACACACTTTCTATTAAACATTTTGTAAAAATATTTTATTGTATTAGATACTGAAGAAAGAAGATAAAATCCGAAAAATAACCGAAAACCGCAAAGCTCGCACACGTGTTAACAACTAACAAACTACGCACCGACGTCAAATGTCAAATAGACTGTTTGACAAGTAAATTTTAGTATTGCCATAACGGTTTCGATTTTTCTCTACATTTATCTCTTTTATGTTTCTGCTCTTATGATAATATTTTGCATTTAACCATCAGAAATTCTTATATAACCGTTTCCAATTAAATATATTATTTTGTCATTTAGTTTGTGTATTTCATGATGTAAAAATACAAATTAATTAAACATAATAATTTATAACCGTGTAATATTTCGTCATAACCATTATACTTTTTTTAGACGAGTTGAAGCGATGCGCGTGAAACCTCGGATGTGTACATTGAGTAACTAGACCCGGTAGCGCGTAATCAACGTGAAAGCTCTTATGTGTATATACGTCACATTGGAGGTTTCATTTTTATAACGGTCCGCTATTTTTTGGTTCATGAAATATCTTATGTGAATTTTGAGCACATAAGAGATTTCACTAATACAATTATCGGATCGATGCACATGAGATATTCCATTTTTCTATATAGTTTTAAAAATACATCTTTTTCACATGAGAGGTTTCATTTGAGCATGCAGCATTAAAATGCGAACATTTTGGCATACAAATCTCATATTCGAAAAAATTGACACATAAGAGGTTTCACTGAACAGACGACGAAACATAGAACTCTACTACAGAAAAGTGGTTTCTAGACCGCTGAAATTGACATGGATGGTGTAAAGACTCTAGGGATATATTTTCATTTTCGTGAAAGCGATGTGTATGATTGCATGTTTTGTTTGATATTATGAAAGCGAGAGACAAGACGAGAAGTAAACATTGGACAATTATTTATGTTGGCGATAGCTCGGGGCTCAGTTCTTATGGTGAACAGAGTCAAAGGGGACGTTGGATGATATACTCTAGGAGGATCCGTGCCACTGGAGTGGAATACTGATGAATTTTATTACGTGGCCAAATGATATAAAACTTACTACTTGGATAATATCATTTTGTAGCGTAAATAGCATTACAGATCATTCGTAAAGTTTTCCCATGTGAAACAAAAAAAAAAACAGAGTATACATTTTTTTTAATATAATGAATCTGTGTTCACTGAGAGTGGTGTTCACGTAAGTAACTAAAAGCTTGTGTCATGAAATAGGAAGATGGTCGGCACCGAGATCAAACCCACGACGTAAAGTTTAGCTTCCAATGAACAAAAGTATCTAACTAACTTCTCGTCGGTTGTTGTCATTCTGGATGGTAGATTAACAGCAAAGATCTCCTTAATTATTAAAGTGTTTGTGTATTCACGTAGTGAAAGTTCATTTTCACAGATTAAAACGACGTAGTTGCACTTTCATGATAAATTATCTGAGCTCGAGCGCTTTCGTCAAACTCGCATTGACATTATCAAGAGACTTACCTAAGAAATAAATTTAAAACTGAGTAATAAAGGGACCTCGATTTACAGAAATTTTGGTTGCATCTGTTAGTGTGGCATTACTGAAAGTGATGGGATCTGGACGTTTTAATCACTTTTGCTATATTCTTTTGTATCTCCAAGGTTTCGATTCCAACTCTGAATTTAGTACCTTAACATTTCTAGGATAAAGTTATGATCCTATAGGTACTATGCAATGGTCTATTCAACAGTATTTTAAAAATATACTAGTATAAATTAAAAGGCGAAAAAAGTTACTATCGTAAGTTAAACATTAACGCCCGCATACGCAAAAAATACTAAGCAAACGTTCACTTTTCGAAATGAATATAATAATGCCAAAAGGCGTAATTCATGATGTAAAGTGCGGCTGCTTGTGAACTCGCAAGGCTTTGTTGATATTTATCAACTATGTGTATATGAAATTTGGGCGACTTTGGATCCCAGAGGATCCCTCAAAAAGGACCCGAGGGCACGGGGATGGGTGAGTTTTGAGGAGTTTAACAACTTGGTAATACACCGCCACAAAAGCAACGAATCACCCCCGGGGCCTTCCACAGTACGTACAACGCACAAGAAACTTGGCCAAATATGTGGGTACAACATTGCGGTTTGTGTCCGCTCTATTCTCTGTGTAATTAATTGCTTCAATCCCCCGATTCAGTAAGATGTTTAATGCACACAATATCGCCTAACAAATGGCCATCATAACGATTAACTGGACGAGTTCACAACTGTTCCCCGCTATGTTGATTAATAATAATGTCCGGTTAAAAGGATCCTGTGGGTTGAAACTTGAAACTTGGTATTCAATACCAATTCCTACTTTATGTCTACTTTACTAATTAAACCGCCAATAATATTTAATTGATATCTCGAAGATATAACTAACTAACTCATCCGTTTGGGAGCTATCTTTAGAGTGTAGAGTTTTCTCCATTCTAAATGAATGGAAATAGCACCAGGTAACCAGAAGTGGGTATTAACAAGATACAAATGATATTTTGAAAAAGCACTCGAGTTTGAATAGCAGCTTGTTATTCTCAAAACCTTCATACACAATTATAACAGCTCTAGGCACCTTCTTAAAAGTCAAGTCTTTTATCGATCTACACTGTCTACTCGTCAGTCCTATACGGAACCTTTATTTCCGCTCTTTAAAACATTTTTTGGTGCACAACTTACAATAACTTTGAATGTATCACGTTTGAGTCTGGAATCATGGAAAATAAAACACGCTTCTTTAATGAGTAACTGTTTAATTTTTCTGAAACACAGCGGTAGAAATGCGCAAATTTTCTACAAAGCGGACCCCAAATTGAACGAAGAAAATAATTTAATACAAAGAAAAATTTAATTAAAAGTTAATACAAAGAAAAATTTGTTTCAATATACCTAACTATTAATATTGCAAAAGTTTTGAATTTAACTCTTTTACTTGGTTCATACATTAAAATTTGTAGAAATCTTGTTTACCACGGTATCCATGCTACGCTAATTGACACTAAACGGCAAGATTACACTGTCTCTTTCGCGCTTCATTTACTTTACTGCCGCCAATGAAAGAGATAAACATATAATTTATTTTATTTCCCAAACCGAATATTTTTATAATAAGCACAATCTTACAATCTAGGTAGATAAAAAAATATACGTATATCCTACACACATTTAAATTGGCATATACATTTTTATTTTGGGATTTATAATCGCACTAGGCAGACGCATAATGGCTTGTACTTGTTTCAAATAAAACTGCGTTCATAGTTTTATGCCCGCTTTTCTTTTCTAGGAAACGATGTACTAGAATGTTTGATAAACCAAGAATCATCTCGATCTTTTTCTTCCTGTACACTTGGCTTTCGACATCCTTAATAAATGTCTCAATCATGACCAAATTCTTGACTCACGGATAAAACAAAGGAATAATACATAATTAAAAAGAATCGATTTAATCGCACATACTAACAAATTGACGTCATTCGTTAATGAATAATTAATTTTGATTTGAAAACCTTAAATACTACGATGAGTGCCTTGTCAACTGTTTATTTTTTATTTGGATTTTCATTCCACAACCATGTTAGGTCTACCTGGGAAAGGCGGTGGAAGGGGCATACATATTGCAGATTGTTAGTGCAGAGCCAGATCATTATCTTATGGCAACATCTGAACGACTCTTTATATTGTCCTACGACTACGTAATCGAACAGCGCAGATAGTACATTTCTTTCTCACTTTTTACATTTTGAAGTTCTTCACCAACTGTCTACGATCTTTGCACTTGTGTTGTAGAATATGACGATGTATCTCTGATAGAGACAAGTCTCGTGTTTAAAGAATCAACAATCTTGTATATAAAATCTTGTATATATTGTATATATTGTCTCGACAATCTTGTATATTATTGTCTCGCTAAAACTCGAGTACGGCTGGACCAATTCGGGTAATTTTAGTTTAGAAATATTTTCAAAAGTTCAGAGTAGTTATAAACGATGAGAAAATATGTTGGTAATTATTGAGAAAAAAAAACAATTTATTCATATAAACTGATCCAACAAGATCTGTCAAAATGCGTCGTAATAAAGGATAATTGTTTTTTTTGTTGTTAGTTACTGGAAATAAAATAGATAATCTAAGGGTGTGGGTGATACGAAGTTTTCCAAGGCAACTTATAAAAAAGATCCTCAAAATATACACGTCATGAAAAAAACAGGAAGTAAAAACAAATAACATAAACTACGATTTGATGAAACAAAATTAAAAAGAAGACACAAAACATAAATAAGAAAGAGGGACAAACCACAAAGAATTGCCGTTAGAGAGAATTATGTTGGCCGCATGTGGAAAACTGTCGAGATCTCTTCGTCTCGGCAAAACCTAGGATATCCGTTTAGCTGGCGAAGAGGGAAGCACGACTGGTAATAAATTCAGGTTAAACGGGGCTGCATTTTGTATTCTAAGCTGCAGAAACATTTGTAAATAAACGGGCTCTACTTTTTTCTTTAACGGTACATTCACATACCGTAAACAGAATACGATGTTCTTGTACCTAGAAAAGAAGGCAGGGTATTGTTTGTCAACAATTCGTTACCATACAATAACATGGTTGTAACTGACATTTTTATCACACAATGAAAATATTAGTTACAAATTTTCAATATGAAGAAACGAATGAGTATGAATTTATGGGTGATGTATTTACAAAGTAATAACGCATGTGTGTTGAAAATGAATACACAGAAAGTATCAACAGCTAAAGAACTATGATTTGGGACAGTGTCAGATGGATCAAAATAATATGACAGCCAAATAAATACACGTGAGTTTTTACTTAATTCAATTTATGTTCCAACATATTTTTGTTATCCAACAGTAGTTCAGCTGTCATCCTTTGATTGATTTGAAAAAAAAAAACAGTGACTAATAAATAGCCGGCGACGGTGATCTAGTTGAGAAACTCATTATTCGTTTCCCAGTTATGTCAGATTTTTTTCTGTAACTGTCATAAACTGTAGAATGCCGACTGAAAAGTCAAGAATTGGCTCACGTATAAATTTTTCCAGAATATATTAGGTACTTTTCATCTCAAAATTTGTCATTGTGTGTCGAAATCCGACAAAAAATAAGCACATTTTTCTTCTGCAAACACCCATACAGACGAATATGTAACAACTAATGACTCTTAACAATTCATTACTGATGTTCGATTTTTTACTAATGGCGAACTTGTTAACTCAAAGGGATCACACTAAGCCAGCCTTCGAAATAACAGTAGAAGACTTAAAGTAGAAGAATTAAAAAATTGAACATCAGTAGGTAATGAATTGTTAGAGTCATTAGTTGTTACATATTCGTTAAGATCTAGTCCTGAAAAATGGTCACAAGAATCTAGACATATTTAGAACCCATACAGAAAACTACTGTCTTTTTATCAGAAAGTTGGTGGATTCTCACATTGTTATGATAAAAATTGCAACGTCTTTCCATGCTTAATGTTATCCATGCCTTATGGAAGAGATTGTTTGAATCTCGGTCTTGATAATATGTTTAGTATTTACAGATGGACGATGTTCCTGTGTGATAGAAGAGGGTGCAGAGTTCGTGGCAGAAGAGATGAAGATAGCGCGGTGTATGTAAGGCAGAAGATAATGCGATACAGCGCCCAAGATGGCAATTTCGATATCGTTGAGCACGTTCGTCTGGTAATATTTGCATCTATGTATACTATACACGGTGGTGTAAAATTTTACGGGCATATTTGGAATCGTGACGTGATATTCACTTGGACACAATCGCTCCTAGCAGATAAAGACTCAATAAATGTTACATATCAATATTGGACATCTTTATCTATCATAGGTTAGAAGATGACTGCTTATATTTTTGTCTAGAAAACATCCGATTGTTTGAATTTTAGTCCTTCATTTTGGGTTTTATTTGGAACGTTTGAATCTCTTTAATTCGAGTAAAGGAGTCAATATTAATAACTCACAATTTTTGAACACTTACATGTAGGTACCTACTTCTTAACAATTTCAACGTCATCGCGACATTGACGAAAGTGTTCGAGTTCATTTTAAAAATATCTTTCAAGTGCCATAAGTTGTTTAAATGTACTTAAAACAAATTCGTCAATATCGCATTGACATTTTCAAGAGGCAAAAGTAAATTATCAAAAGGTATGTTTTGCTTGATGTTTTAAAATAATTTCAAACAAAATCAATCGAAATCGGATTTCTTCGGGCATTCGGCATCCTCAACACATGTCTCAGCAAAGTCCAGCTGCTCTCCACAATGGTAGAAGTGATGGGCCAACGATGGGTGCACTGACGCATAGCATCGGTCGTGATGCGGTGGTACCACCTTATACACTTATTTCTCCTGAGGCACTTCATTTCAAACGCGGTGACTTTTGTGCCTGGGCCTTGGTAAGGTGCCAGAACTCACACCCATACAGGAGAATGGGCAACACATTAAACCATTAGTAGGTATGCAGTTTTGTCTCACTATCGTCGCTCCGACCAAAAATTCTTAGGTCTTCCTCAGACCTAATTCCAAATAAAAAAGTTTACAGACTCTTATAATAAAAAAAAATCCACCAAAATATACCACTAAATTTTAAAGGTACGATTTGACGAAGGTTTTGCTTTCACACGAGAAAAGTAAGTAAGTATTCAAGTTGGAGCCAAATTTAGTAAAAAAAGACACCACCGAAGAAAATACAATAAATACGGTTTCAAAGAAGTCACCCGAAATAAAATTTCATCACATTATTTTCATTTGTTGTTTTACCGTCCCCAGGGTTAATGAAAAACAAACAGACGGCACCGGTTAGATTTTAATAATAGTATCAGTATCTATCTATAGGTAACAGATGACTCCGTGAAAAAAGGAAAACAAGACCGGTCAACAAAATCAAAATATTATACCGAGAGTAATATTAATTTAAAAAAAAAATCTTTTAGGAAAATAATCATCAGGGGTTGGTTGGTTTTTATACAGAGTTCGTGAAAAAAAAAACAAAATGTTTAATCAAAAACACCTTGCCGGGGAATGATTGATGTTGGATGGGAAAGGGAAATGAAAATTGAGAAGAAATATGTTGAAAAAACAATTCTCAAAGATTGTAGGAGAGAGGTTAATGAAGAGATTTTCGCCGGTGGAGTAGAAAAAAAAGCATCGTTCCAATAAACAAACTCTTTTGAAATCGATGATTTTGATGAACTATGTAGTTACTATACGAGTAGATACGGAATTCGGAGCAACATTTTTCAAAATATTATGTCACATTTTTGTTAATGAGGTATGGAGGTGAGGATATTTCGAGGGGAAGGAAAAGTAGTGACAAAGTAAAAAAAATCATCGCATACTATTCTTTCGTAGCGCTAACGAATTTACTATTTAAAGCGGGAGGAGTCAAATTGATTTGAATGGTTTCACTATTTTTCGTCCGTCTCGTTCCATCTTGTTGCTTGAATGATTGTTAGAAGCGGGAAGGCAATAAAAAAATAATAATAATAGTATTGTATTGAATTGTTAGAATCTTAGAGACTTTTGAAAAAAGTATATGAATTATTTGAATTTAATATTCCTACGAGAAAGAAAAGGCATAATTCTAAAACACTACGAACTTTTATCGAAGTAGGGAATTGTAAGGGTCACGGTCAGTCGTCTCTTTATAATTTCCTCTTATTAAAAAATTCATAATTAACGAATTTGCGTTAAAACACCAAAAAGTTTCTCTTTAATCTTAATAAGAAATCTCGTTTTGATCAAATTTTGCTAAAAGAATTTCCAAATACAATGCGGTCCATCGGGGAATTGAGTTTTTGAAATGGTTAGATTACTTGAAAACGGGCTTATCGATAAAGGAAAAAAATAATTCATACTCTTTTTATTGTCTAGTGGGGAAAAATTATTTAAAAAAAAAACAACTGATTTATTATCATAATTTAAAAAAAAACGACTGATTTATTATCATGATACTTTATGATAAAAGTTCATATTGTCTTGATTTGTTTAATTCAATTTGTTCCGCACAACTCTCTTAATTTTTCCTGTAATAATAACAAACACAAAAAATACGAATTAGCGAAATTGGTCCCGCCGTTCACGCGTAAAGTGATAACCGCGGAAAATTATCTAACTCTCCCTTTTACACCCCAGTCAAGCGCATAGGGATGCAACAAGAGCTCTCCATTGCGCTCGGTCTTGTGCAATGTTTATAACCTCCTCCCACACCTTGTCCAAATCCTTCAACTCTGCTTCGAAGGAGCGGAACACAGTGTGAGAGAGTCTTCCTCGTCTTCGGGACCCTGATGGGAGGAAGAATAGCGCTTTTCTCGGCCAAATGTTATTCGGCATCCTTAACGTACGCCCAGCCAAGTCCTTCTCTTCTCCACAATGGTAGAGGTGATGGGCCAACGGTGGGTGCGCCGGCGTATAGCGTCGTTTGTGATGTGGGGGTACCATCATACCCGAAATTCTCATGAGGCATTTCAAATGCGGAGATTTTTTGTGCCTCATCAGGCATCGGTTTTGGTCAGGTGCTAGGACTCGCACCCATACAGGATAATGGGCAACTCACACACGCATCACACAGTTTAGGTAGATTTCGGAAAATATAAGGCTCCAGTTTTATATCTTATAGAGATTTCTTAAACATAACAAAATACGGGTGGTTAAGTCCGTCACATGTTGACGGGGATCTCTTCAAGTTGTATCTGTAAAGTATAAATAGAACTGTACAACGTTCACCTTGATGTAGTTCTCACATAGTTCAGAGATGAACCGCAATATATCACGTCTCCTACGTAATAGCTAACATTGAAATAACAATACTCATTAGATAATACTAACAATTAACACAAACATTACTTTGCAGTGACATTATTGTACCGCAGTGACATGGTCGCAACACTAATTAATATTGTGTTCGGATGAAAAAGTGAATTAATTGTCATCCGACGATGGTAGTTAGCTCGCGTGTGGATATTTCGTTCGTTAGGGATATAATTACGACAATGGCTTCGCAAAAAGCGAATGTGCATCAAAGCCAGCCAGCCAGTTGTCTCGATCCAATCGAAGTCATTTAGAGGTGCGTTTTTCCTCTGTGAAGAGTTAAAAATATCATACGAAAATGTTTTAAATTCAGATTTGTTCCAAATTACAACTAGTTTCACAGGAATATGCCCTGAACCAACAAAAAAATCAAGCGAAATATCATTTTTCTGTTATAAGATGACAGATCTTGGATTCGATTTCCATAAAAACTTGTCATTCTGAGAAGGATAATAAGCCTGTTTCTTATCTCAGCATAAAAAAAATGAAAGTAAAAAACAACTCTAAATGATTTGCAAGCATTTTAAACAAAATTCTTATTGATGAGCAAAAATCTGCATATATAATCCAATTGAAATTTTTGTTTCTGAAAGAAATCAATAAACAGCCTTCTGATAATTTCAAAAAAGATATATTTACGAGTAGGCTATCTATTAGGAATCATATCTCAAGGATAAAAGCAAGCCTATAAATTGATTTCAATTAAATTTTAATAAATATAAGCAACACTTAATATCAGATAATATAAAAACTTCATCCATATTTTGTTTTGCAGAAAATAGAATAAAGAGAAAAAAAACAGGCTTGGCCTGTAAACAATCGGAATGACACGACGACATGCTGAAATATAAATTAACACAAACAGAAATCACTGCTCTATTCTGATACATAATCACCGATGTGATTTTGTTACATCTCTCCAATATGCAGCAACGTGCATGGATTCGACACACGGGCACAGAGCCAATGGAAGCCCAGCTGCAAACGGGCCGAAAGCACTCGACGCAAACTTGCAGACAGAGCACGAAAATTGAAATCTGCAGAGGAGTCATTATGACAATTAATTGCAAACGTTGAGTGGAGCGGTTGCAACTTATTAACGATCATCGTTTAATTGTCATCAACGCTCTGGATTGGTCAAATTACTCCAAGTCACGGTATGACGCTCAATACATATTGTACCTACACAATTCAGTCGATTAACTTAATGACCGAATGAGAGAGAAATTTGTTAACAACACACGCATGGACCCAGATTAGCAGAGAAGAATTGAAGGACTATTCATGAAATTTACACTATATATTTTTTATTGAGCAATAAATATATTAACGGCCGTATTTTACTAATTTAAATGCGTAACCTATTGATTCAGAAATGTACCATATTTGTCATCTTCACGCTTTTGATGACAAATTTGCAAAATAAAAAAACCTTGACATGATGTCTTGAATATCTTGTGCATGGATTATTGGTTTTTTATTTTTATATTCTCGAGAGATGCATTTAAATTATAGTTGCTTGTCTGTATTTCATTCAGATTTGTGTGATTCAAAAAATCATTGATAAATTAACGTTAATTAGTCAGGGTAAGTAGGAACACTTATAAAAATGAATAGTGAATTTGAGAAAGGGAATGCCTATCTATAGTCTCCTGGACTATCAATGAGATATTATACTGGAGATGCAATTCCATACAATTTTTAGTTTGAAAGTGGCATCACGAGTAAATTTGAAGTTGAACTTAAATAAAAATATGCAATCAAGCATTACTGACGAATATTTTTGTCTTTGTCACACATAATACGCCAAACGGCTAAGTGCTGTCACCTTCTACCGGTACACATTAATAGAAATTTCTTTTTGTGCGTGAGATTTGAATGTATTTGTCAGAATTGTCTAAGAACCTTTTGAAAAAGATCTCTCGTCTTTATTAATGCGAGGCAGACAACGAACAGTTTAAAAGCACATTCATAAAAATATTTTTCGAAAATGGAAAAAATGATTTATTTATTCGAATCAAAAATGACCCTTTGTATAAAAACACTAGTTATAGTGTACTTGCTTCTAAATTTCGTCCGGCTAGGTAAGGGCTCATACACACAGCTTAAACGAGAACCGTCAGAAATACGGCACTGTGGGAAAAACCGCTGGCGATTTCTCAGTTGTATGATGGATTTCGTAAAAAATTTCATTGAAAGTGGAAAACCTCTGTTTGCAGAACATCCTTAAATTCCATATATAATTTTAATAGGGAGCACTCTGTTTAAATATAAGTTGTATTCTTTTTTCTAAATAAATTGAAAAAAAAAAACCTTGATAGAATAAAAAAAAAATTCTAGAAATATATACCTATTTGTACATATATACACTGTTGCATACGCCGCGTTCGGGTGTATCTTTTTAAATGAATTTATTAAAAGTGAACACAAATGCATTTGGAAACTTGCACACACTATGGAAGAGTTGTGTTGTGAAAGTGGAAATAGTCGGCACAGGGATTCGAGCCCATGACGTATGCTGTAGTAAGAAAGCCGTCGACTGAACCGCTGGGTTACAAATTCAAATAAAAATGTATCTACGCGTTTCATACAGACGCGGTTTTTTTAACCCCCCTCGGTATGCATCCGTAGTGTGATGTGGGCCTTACTAATAAAACAAAAATAATTGTCAAATATATTTTTATATTTTAAACATTTTATCACAATAATATGCACTTAAAATATATAAAATACGCCCTTTTTGATAAAAGGATTTTCCTATATTGATTTCTGTTGAGGAACGACTTTTTTCACCACAAAATTCACCATTTTCAAGAACACCGTATTACCGCGGACACAACTGTCAAGCTCGAGCTGTTGTCAACGACTAAAACACGAGCGTGGCACATTTTCGGTGGTGGCACACTTTTTTACATGCCATTTTTTAGACTCGATTGCATCTCTAGTATAAATCTCATTGTGGACTATACTATAACTACCACTAGTCATAAAAAGCTGCTAACCTAGGGTAGCCCAGAACTCGTAGTATATTATAACAGCCTTTTCGTGTAAAACATATCTTTGCATAAAAATTCTTAATTTTACGATTAAAATAAATTTATCCTTGGAATTATTATAGAAACTTTAAAATGATATCGACTATTGGAGCTTTTTATTATCTGCTTTAGAACTACATATTCAATATTAATCGGTACTTTAAGGGGGACCCACTGAAGTTACGGACCTCAAATTTTACGTGCTTGTGTAGGAGCATAAGAGCAACCCGTATACCAAATTTTATGAAAATCGAAGATTTTTTTTTCTTTTTTAGCCCTTTTTCTAGAACAAGTGAAATTTTCTTTGGATACTTTAAGAGGGTTCCCCTGAAGGTACAGATCTCAACATTTTACTGACTCATCTACATCGAGGGGCTAACCGTTCTACCAAATTTCAATCAAATCGGATAAGAATTACTATGAGTTATGGGTGCGCACACATTTTTGGCGTACGGGTACGGGTACGCGGAAATTAAAATTTTTTTTTGCATTTTTGGAATCTACACCCTCGAAAACGTCGAGAAAATTAATTTCAGCGAAATCTATTTTTTTTTGTAAATCCGATCACAAGACTCATGTATATTCCATATACTATGAGTAAAAAATAGCTCGCAAAATATGGAGACAGATGTGAAACAAACATCATGTGAGCTCAAAAGAAGGGGGGTTCGAAAAAATCACGCGGGGGGAGGAACGTATTGAGAACATAACTAAACTTTTAAGGTGCCCATTTTTAGTGAGAAAATAGCGCATTGTATTTTTGATATTGTCTATATTGATTCACGATAATAATCAACCATTATATGATTTTCATGTGTTTACATTTTTATTTTTTGTTTTGATGATTATTCGTGCTAAACGAGATTTTTAAAACATGTGATTTTGGTGTGAAACGTTACGTGATAAATGGACAACCATTTTAACAGAAAAAGTAACTCGAAATAAAGGTCCTAAAGAAGAATAGCTACTGATAAAAAAAACTTCAACTGTCGAATTATTAAACGGATACTCACGCATAATATTGATGAATGAAAAAAAAAACTGTCAATGCCACTAAGTATTCTATATTTGGTGTGGGAGTGGAAAATATGACGTGCAGATTCCGACGATAGCACTCTTCATAAACATTGAGCAGGCGGAGCGGATCAAAGAAAGATAATTACTGTAGTAGGTTTTGCAATAAAGTTGCATCTAATTTATCGAGGTAAGGCTAACATCGATCCGAATGCGCCGATAATTATTTATCATTATGCCTGCATTGGATCGATGGAACGTGATTTAAATACGGCTAATGATTGCCCTCAAATGTATTTTATGAGTTTAATTTTATTTATAGGTATGTTTTGTTTGCTTTAAAATATTTGAATAATTGTAACAGACGTTTTTCTGTGTGGATTATAATTCAAATTAGGCGCGCGCCCGACGCTAGTTAGTTCACACGGTCGGCGTTTGGGGGCGTTAGTGGCGACGCGAGTCGAGACGGCGTAAACAATGTAGGTAAATCAGAAATAACTAATTGCCGTCAAGAACGGATTATAAAATGTTCGGCGGTTCTGTTGAGGGAACCTTTCGAGGTTAAATCTGTGAAGGGAGAGGTTCCCCTCTCCGTGTGTTTTCTGATATTGAGCAGAACGATGTAATTGTGTACTAAGTGTGTGTCGGAGTTTAAGTTTAAAGTGATTCTAATCGTTACCCGCCGTAAACAGAAGGTGAGAAATTTCTGTCTAATTTAGTAAATCGATCGATTGTAATGTTCATGTGGGTATTTCGCATAGATTCTAATTTGCAACGCTTTCTGAATCTTTTCAGAAGGGCGGGTACTAATCTGCGAGTCTAAAAACTAAAACATTCTGTCGGGCGCAGCCGTGATCTTGGAGGTTAGCCATACGGGTTCTATACAAAGCGTTGAGACTTCAGTACGGCATTCTTTCGTTCGAGTATATTAAACTGAGGAGTTCATATTGCCGAGAGGGGCTGACGGAGGAGGTAATTGTGAGGAGCGGGCCACTTGAGGGAGGCTGCATAGTATCGAGTTATTCATTCGTGGAAGCATTCGTCGAGCTACTCTGAACGAGTTAAGTAATAAACATCCATTTGATTTTGTCTTGTGCGTTCGGCGAATTCCATCTCCTTTTCATTCGTCCATGGGAAAATATCTGGTTGACCTTGAACTTACAATACCCACGTACCTGTAGCCGTATTGTTTTCTAATTCATTAAAATTTTATGTACATCTTAAGAATATCTGATAATATAGATGATTTGAGTTGGACTTTGATTTAATAGTTGATTGAGACAACCAGTAGTTAGGATCGTCTGCTATTGGGTTTCTATTGAGAATTATGAACGTATAGATTAATAATTCGGAAACTGTACCAATCTAGCCTTTTGTAATGTTATGATTTATCGAATGAAAACGTAAAGCAGAAATATGATTTATTGAATTTAAATTTATTGAAGTATAATATGTTTTATCCAGTGCTTATATTGAAACTTGAATTTATTCTAGTCGTTAAGAGACGACGATTTGATATGTAATTTGTCTAAGCAAATGATTTTTCGTTTCAATAAAAGATTCATCTGTATTATTTTTATACTTTCTTTTATTTAGTACTTCGTAGAAGTTTCCCCGCTTGATGAGAGGAGATTTTCTTAAAGAACTCACTACCTGAGATTATTGAGTGAAGCTGGGCTGGAATTAAATTTCTTTTGTGTTGGATTAGACCAACAATAAATATACCTTTCAAAAGGAGTGGCCACAGGGGTTTGTTTGTCTGATAGTCGAAGGCTTCTGGCAGACTCTCCCCGGTGTGTGGGTTCTGCTTGGCTTATCCAAGCTCAGCAGAATCCGTCACATAATTGGCGCCCAAAGTGGCTGGCCTTTTGAAAGGGCGGAAAAAGGGCTTTTGAAGTTTCCTCTTATCAAGCCGTGGGCTACATGATCGAATTTTTTTGAAATTTTTTTGTATGATTGTATAATGTTTTTTTTCATGCAGGTGTCCCATTTTTTTTTTGTGCCCTTGTATGATAAAATTTAGTCAAAAAAAAAATATAAAAATTTTTGTTATAAAAAGTTCAGAGTTCACGGGGTGGGTAATCTATTTTTCTGCTGAATGTTTATAAAGTTGTAACATGATATACCTACAGTAACAACTTGAAAATTTTTATATGTGGCAAGAACAATATTAATTGATCTTTTTATTTATTGGAAAGTGAGTTGCAATAAATTATAAATTTTATTCTACTTTTGGACTTTTCCTGATTTGTGAATTTAAATTAAACCTTCGGTATCTCAAAAGTTAAAAGAATTTTTTTGTTTCTAAAGAGCATAACGTTTAAAACCGAACCCCATAAAAGTTTTTTTTTGTCAAACGGAGCACTCAATCTATTTGATTTGATTTCAGCTTTCACGATTTTTGTGACCTTCGCGACTTCTGTGATTCCATCACCCGTGTCCTGGGACTCAAGCCGTCTTCGGGAGCCGTTCCGCACTGATTGGCCTGGTCTTGCCGTGTCTAAATATCCACAAGGAACCCGGTTGGGTAATAATAGTAAATAATTATTTTCCTTTTTGTTTGGCACTTTCTATGTTCCATGTTTTTGTGGCCTGAGCATTGTGCGGATTAAGGTTGTATGAATGTGAATGCTGAATACGTAGTGTGAGACTTTGAATAATTTCAGGTTTAGCTTTGATTTTTATTTATGAAACATTAGGGTAGGCAAAGAGAAAGCTGGGGGTCAGACATTCTATAACTTAGAACCACTCTATCGCGTTAGTAGAAAACGGTAGAAAATACCTATTTAGGCGTGTAACCATGGAAGGAGAGAAATACTTAGAAGTAAAAGTTCCAGTGACTGACATAGTCGTCAGCTCCATGTCGTCTGACGGAGGTTTCCGACACCAAGGCGATATCGGAAATTCAAACGACATTAGGGTCGGCTTATTATTAAGAGAGAGAGGATTGAGAAGGAGCGCTGGCCGAGCAGCACTCATGGTGGACCTTTGGTCGCACCCGTTTCCAAATCCTGGAGTACAGTGGCTTGCTGGATGCCATGTACAGCGATTATGGTGATTCACCAGTAATGATTTTTGTATATATATTTTATTTTATTTAGGTTAATTTAGTATTAAGGCAAAGATTTATATGTAGGTATGTGTATTATGGAGCCAAAGATATTTTAAAGATAGATGTACCAATGTAAAACGACCGATAGGTCCATTTGGATTATAAGTGTATATATTAGTTAGTAGGTATAGTTAGGTTATAATTTATTTATTGTATGCTATAATTGTAAATAGTGAATATTAGGTTAAGTCAATTTACGCTTCGACCATTTGTCGGTACGGAGTTTATGCTCTAAGTTAATAATCACCCTATTCATGCAGAAAGAATAAATAAAAAAAAAATCGATATAAAATGTTTCTGGAAGGAATAGAACGCAGTAAACGAGAAATTACGGTTTTATAGGGAAAAAGAAGATAATTTAAAGTGAAGTTGGATACATAAATATGCATCTCTCAAGAGTACATTCGATCCAAACGACACTAGGGTATTTCGTTAATACCAAGCGAAAATCAGAATTCGGTTGACGGGGAAATTCTTACAACTCAAATATGTAACCCTTAAGGGTACATGAGCGAAGAAGATTAGGCCCTTTGTTAAGAAACGAGGAAAAATTAGAAAGATTTTTCTTTTAGGAAAAAGTTGAGGTTAGTTAATGAAGAAAGAGGTGCGCGTGGTGTACCTATCTTAAAACAGGCGACTTATAGGGTCGAGTATTACGCGAATGAATGATTGTTTACGTGAATATGTAGCTCTTACGAGTGCATTAGTGAAACAAACATGGCAAAGGTATTGCGATAATACCGAGTCGAATACCGTATTAGGAATGGAAAGGAATGTAATGTAGTGGAGGAAACCGAAAAGTGATGATGTTTGTTCATTCATAATATGTAACCCTGCGAGGGTGCATCGGAGTGTGAACTGGTCACCTACTAACAAGTTATTCGAATATGTGAAGGATAGTTCTACGCTCCCAATAGAGACCTAGCGAATTAGTTTGTGGGCGCATTAAGCAATCTCACTCTGTCTGGACGTTATAGGTTAGGTGGTGCCTGTGGGATTGAAAGTTGAAAGAACGGTTGGCGCAGTGAAAGTAAAAGGTATGAAAGGTGATATTAAGATTTAAGGAGAATGAATAATTGTGAGATGTCTGTAGCGATCTTGTTGAGTGATGTTCAGAGCGCAGAAATAGAGGTTCTGGAGTAGTGCCTGCGTAATAGCCTTATTGAATGCAAAGGTTTTCGTCGCAATTGGTGAGGTCCGATTTGTGCGGATTGGTCTCGGAGGTTGCCGAGTGTTGGGACCGAGTGGTCTTTGTAAAAAAAAAAAAAAAATATACCTATGACGTTAAATTACTCTAAGATCGATTACGATCTAATAAAACTTATGTATGTAAATAATTTTTGTAATTGATTGGATATTCCACCCATAGAGGGTGATTTGTGATATATATAATTTTAATAATGTAGTAATAATTATCTGGTTAAAGATATTTTATTGAGAAATTTATAACTATGTTTATTTTGTTGTTGCTATTTTTATATGAAACCCAGTAAATTGAAATGTTTTCTTTACGTAATGAAAAAAGAAAAAAAAATGAGTTGGTGGAGACTTTGATCTTGAAATAATTTTTAATATTCAATCTTTCTGCTTATACAAATCCTGTAATGATGAGTTTATCGGTTCCGGTTGGTGTGTGGGTGTTGTATCACATGGAAAGCTGGGTACGAATATACATTCGTGGTTCTTCGGAGTAGCGGTGGTAAAGAGTTGACGTCGGTCATCTCTTTCCAAAACTTAGGTGGGGATTTTTTTATGATTTTTATACCCACTGTCCAGGGTTCAGTACTCAGTATCTTAGGAACCTCTGCGATCTTTAAAAAAATTTATATGGCGCCCATTTATAACAAAATAGTAATTTGAGATGTAAGTTGAGTTAGTCGGCAATTAGCTCTCCGTTGATCCATTGTAATGGCTGGTTAGGTGGGTCTGCGTCACATAGGATGGAGTAGTGGAGGTCGGTCGCGGCGAATCGCAAGACGATGGTTTTTGGGGAAAAATAAATTTCAAAATAATGGTTTTCAAATTTCTTTTTTTGGGTGGGAGTGTATTGTAACAGACGTTTTTCTGTGTGGATTATAATTCAAATTAGGCGCGCGCCCGACGCTAAGAAGTTAGTTCACACGGTCGGCGTTTGGGGGCGTTAGTGGCGACGCGAGTCGAGACGGCGTAAACAATGTAGGTAAATCAGAAATAACTAATTGCCGTCAAGAACGGATTATAAAATGTTCGGCGGTTCTGTTGAGGGAACCTTTCGAGGTTAAATCTGTGAAGGGAGAGGTTCCCCTCTCCGTGTGTTTTCTGATATTGAGCAGAACGATGTAATTGTGTACTAAGTGTGTGTCGGAGTTTAAGTTTAAAGTGATTCTAATCGTTACCCGCCGTAAACAGAAGGTGAGAAATTTCTGTCTAATTTAGTAAATCGATCGATTGTAATGTTCATGTGGGTATTTCGCATAGATTCTAATTTGCAACGCTTTCTGAATCTTTTCAGAAGGGCGGGTACTAATCTGCGAGTCTAAAAACTAAAACATTCTGTCGGGCGCAGCCGTGATCTTGGAGGTTAGCCATACGGGTTCTATACAAAGCGTTGAGACTTCAGTACGGCATTCTTTCGTTCGAGTATATTAAACTGAGGAGTTCATATTGCCGAGAGGGGCTGACGGAGGAGGTAATTGTGAGGAGCGGGCCACTTGAGGGAGGCTGCATAGTATCGAGTTATTCATTCGTGGAAGCATTCGTCGAGCTACTCTGAACGAGTTAAGTAATAAACATCCATTTGATTTTGTCTTGTGCGTTCGGCGAATTCCATCTCCTTTTCATTCGTCCATGGGAAAATATCTGGTTGACCTTGAACTTACAATACCCACGTACCTGTAGCCGTATTGTTTTCTAATTCATTAAAATTTTATGTACATCTTAAGAATATCTGATAATATAGATGATTTGAGTTGAACTTTGATTTAATAGTTGATTGAGACAACCAGTAGTTAGGATCGTCTGCTATTGGGTTTCTATTGAGAATTATGAACGTATAGATTAATAATTCGGAAACTGTACCAATCTAGCCTTTTGTAATGTTATGATTTATCGAATGAAAACGTAAAGCAGAAATATGATTTATTGAATTTAAATTTATTGAAGTATAATATGTTTTATCCAGTGCTTATATTGAAACTTGAATTTATTCTAGTCGTTAAGAGACGACGATTTGATATGTAATTTGTCTAAGCAAATGATTTTTCGTTTCAATAAAAGATTCATCTGTATTATTTTTATACTTTCTTTTATTTAGTACTTCGTAGAAGTTTCCCCGCTTGATGAGAGGAGATTTTCTTAAAGAACTCACTACCTGAGATTATTGAGTGAAGCTGGGCTGGAATTAAATTTCTTTTGTGTTGGATTAGACCAACAATAAATATACCTTTCAAAAGGAGTGGCCACAGGGGTTTGTTTGTCTGATAGTCGAAGGCTTCTGGCAGACTCTCCCCGGTGTGTGGGTTCTGCTTGGCTTATCCAAGCTCAGCAGAATCCGTCACATAATTTAGGAAGTATTATGAAACGAAACTAATTGTTTCTTAAAAAATTGTTCGATCCCTCATAAAGAATGTCAGTGAACAATACAAGAACCTATCACCTCAATTTCTGGCAGGAGGGATAAAAATGCCATAAATCGGGCATGAGGAACATAGGTACATTCTGAAGGCGGCCAATTTGAAGATGTGTAAAAATGACTTTTTCAAAACGAAGTAAAAAGACGTCAAATAAACAGTTACGTATGCTCGTTTCACTCAACTAGGTAGGTATAATTGAAAAGAAGTCCCAAGATTTTTCACAAAAATACAGCCAAAAAATATCGATTGACAGCTTTTCCGTCAATTAATAACGTTCGTACAAAATGATTTTTTTTTCTCTGCAAATATTTTTTTAAGCATTGCACAATTAATTCTTCAATTTATATGTATGAAATATTTGAAATATCGCAACCTTCTCTTTCTTCTTCTTTGTCAGCCGTCCCTTCACTGCTGGATGTAGGGCTTCTTCTAAAGTTTTCCACCTTTTTCTGTTTTTTTTTTGCAGTTTTTCACCTCGACAGAAATTATATCATCCACCTATCTCTTTTGAGGTCTCTCAATTATTGGTCTATTATTCTCATAGGGGCGCCATTTTGCAAATCCCTACTTCAGGACGTTTTAAAATGATTCATAACAAAAAAAAAAAAAATACAACAAAAATTTTATATATCAGGAGGTAGGTACAAACATGCCACGCGGATACTAAATATTTCATACGGAGAGAGGTTAGATACGGTAAGAAGTTTCCTAAGAAGTAAGTGTACAATGTCAATATAAGAGTCACAGCATACACAGAATGGTAAAATGAAGTCCGTCAGGTGTAGAGGATTTTAATAATAACGCTGCGATACTGTGAGTCTTATAAAGTAGTAAGTACCGAAACTCTCTAATAATCGATAAATTATTCATATTTCTCTACGAAGGAAGTTTTGTATCGGAGTAGGTACCTACCAGCACGTGGAGGGCGTTTGTAAAAATCTACCCGCTAGGCCAGAGGCGATAAAATTTGCACCGGGTAAGAGTCGGTGTAAATCAAAATTTATAGCAGCGGAAGTTGGTTGTATTGTTCCGAGGGGTGCCACATCCCCCTAGCGCACTCGTACTATATCAGAACCTACATACACCTGAAATTATAATATAGAAATACGGAAGTGATATGTCAAGATGTGCCAATATATTATTGCTTCGTTTATTTTATTTGTATTAATTTTGTCTTATTTCGGAATTTTTTGGTAAATTTAATGACAACAGCTTGCTATTATAGTCTTTGTGATTGATATTTTAAATGGTGGGTTTGGGAAACGAATCCGAAACGTTGATATGAGAGAAAGAACTACCGCTCTAAGCATTGGTATTAGCGAGTTATCAAGTATATTAACATAAACCACGATATATATTTATACGTTTATTAAGTTGCAAATATCAGTTATACATTTCATTGAATCAACCCACTAGGACAAGCCTGTCTCGGGTAGATAAAAATACATATACATTTAAAAACAGGTAGGAGTCTTTAAATTTGCTATTATACTTTATTAGAATAATTTAAACAGGATCGTTTCGACACAATTTAGGGCCGACTAATTTTCTTGGAAAAGTTGCTTAACTCGATAATCGACGATGTTATTGAAAAAAGTTGGAGAGCATAAAAAGAATATGTGAAGATATTCCTAATACCTATCTAAAAGTTGAAGAAAAAACAGTATCCCTAAAAATATAACTCATACAATTTTAATCGATTTATCAATTCTTTGAGAAGTATGTCAGGTAATCTTATAATATAAATGAAAGTCGGGTTAGTGCGAACACTTATAACTCAAGATCGGCTGTACAGATTCTTCCGATGTTTGATTTATTGTATTCTTCTCCGCTCCGGATAACAGAATAACTAATAAAAGGTTGAAAAAAAAATGGATAAGAAGTAATAGAAAATGTAATATCAAATTATTATGGAACGATTTCGAAACAACAACGTCTTTTGATGCCAAAGTTAGTGTGGAATGGATTTCCTGCGATGCCATCGCCATCTATGAATAAATCTATGACAACAAAATTATTGTTTACATTATACATTGCATTGACATTATAAATGGTTGGTTATAAGTGGTTGGTGACCCAGCGGTTACAACGCCGGCTTTCGTACTGCGGACGTCGTGGTTCGACCCCAGGTGCCGATCATCTTCCTCTTTCACGACACAAGCTTTCAAGCTTACTGTGAAAGAGTCAAGGAGTGTATTTGTGTTCACTTTGAGTGAACACAGATTCATTTTTCAAAAAAAAAAAAAAAATATAGGTAGGTACGCAGATTTGATGGAATTTTTTTCGAGCTTTTAGAAATAATATTTTAACATTCAAACATATTTTCAACGCATTTTTGTATAAATTACAAATTTGAAATCAATATTCATAGTAAGAACGTTTGTCGGAAAAGCTAGTTTTGAATGAAAATGGACTGCCCGAGTGTTATATAAATAGGTTTCACGAACAAGAATCTGATTTATTTTCACAACGTTCTAATTATGTATAGATTCCTGTGACCATTTTTCAGGACTAGATCTTAAAGAATTATTATGTAACAACTAATGACTTCATTAGTTGTTACATAATAATTCTTTAAGATCTAGTCCTGAAAATGGTCATAAGAATCTAGACATAATTATATATAGTATCCTGGCGCCAAATACATGACATCAGTCGTAGTCTTTAAATTTGGTTGCTCTCTTGTTCTCAATAATTTCCAACTTTTATCTCTATATTTCATTGATTATTATAAATATCTACTTGTTGCATACATGGGATTTTTCGACATGTTGAACATGTTGAGAATTTCGGAGACTTAAACAGCCTTCGAAATAACAGTAGAAGACGGTCGTAAGCCCGTAGTGGTTTGTTCCATTCAAAAATCGAACATTCGTAATGAATTTTTAGAGTCATTAGTTGTTACATAATAGTTTTGATTTATTTTCGTTACAATCTCTAATTATAAATAAGAGTATATACTGTATATGAACTGAAAACTATTTTAAGGCCAACATAGCTGTATATAATGTACAACGAAGAAAAATAAAAAGATACAGAAACTATCTCTCTTTGGTACCTTTATTTATTTCAAAAATATAAAAAAAAGTTTAAGGATTCTTCACGGGCGTACGAATCCATCCTAATGGAAAAGTTTGAATGGACGAATCGAGAAACAAGTTTACAAAAAAGGATAAAAAGTAAAAAAAAGCAAGTTATTTTTTATACATAATACGCCTACGAACTAACGATTCAGGCGTTGTTATAATAATTATTATTATTGAGATAAAAAGATGAACAAATACAAACTTCATATCGGCGGTTGATGAGAAAAGAAATGTTTTGAAAGCTAAAACGAGAGTTTTGACGTATACAAGAAGAGAAACGTGCTTTACCTCTAATCGGAAACATTTCGTACATAGTAAGAGATCTTTCTCTTTACTTGAGTTGTCTTAATAATATAATGATTAAGACAAGCAAGACAACTTAAAAGATAACACAATAAACAAACAAAAGAAAACAAACTCCCGATAATATGAGGAAAGAACTCTCACACTAAGTTGCCTCCACGAATACCCCTAACCAAGTTAAAGCAGTTGCCGAGTGGTGTCAGGAAGAACTCGGTTCGTGTTTGATTTGAAATAAGAAAGTTTGCATCAGCGACAGTCAAACTATTTTAATCTGGTATTTTTCATCAATGTCGAATGTCAAAGGCAGGTCAGGTAGATACGGGTGATCGCTCAAGAAGAGCTATGGGGAGCGTTTTGTGTCAGCCCTTAAAAAATTTGGCCCTATAACCAAAGGGTTTAAGGGACAAAATTGATTAACAATAGAATAAGGTGAAGAGTAAAGGGCTGATAAAGAATATTCAAGAAGATAGCAACGCCGAAGAACAACACAATCACCGGATGGGTCCTGAAAAAATGGGATAACATCCTGAAAAATAGGATAACGACATCCAGTCTACCTAGCTTAACTATGAGTAGAGGATGAGCTTGGAAAAAAGGAATGTAATTTTAAACTAATAAAAAAAATTAACAAAAATGATTTCTTTATCACCTGACTGTTAGTAAACTGTTTGATCTCCTCAAACTGTGACTCCTTATGCATTTAGTACATAAATCATCTACGCAACCGCCCGCATCTAACAGCTAGTAATTTCTTTCATAACTTATTAAGCTCAATAATTTAATATATTATGTATTTTAACATCTATGTATATTGTATAAACCAACGACACGTTTTTGTGGGAGAAATGACCCCACAGAAAATAATATGAAATAAATTTCAGTGTATAATTTATTAGAATATGATAACATGACGGCCAATTTAAGTCGGAAATAAAAAAACGACTCTGATTTAAAAACGTCCAACTTTGTACGTGTCAAAACTACAAAGATTTATGAGTAGATAAATATGATCGCTATATTTTTTATTATATAGTTACTTCTCTTGAACTGCATTCAGACCCAAGTTTCAAACTGAATTTTTCGGAGTAAATTTTTTAATTTAATCCATAAGGTGATATATACGAGTGGACAAGATATCATAAAAGCCCCTTCCAGGTCATCAAATAATGCATCCAATTCCCCGCTGTAAAGATTGATATTAATCCCCATTCTATCAGACTTATTTTTACGTTTGAGATTATTGTTCAACAAGATGTTTTAAACAAAATTTCACCGAAATGACAACTATAGTGGAGAGAAAGCCACACTCATAGGCCAAAGGAATTTTTGTCATTGCATCATATTTTTTCAGATTTTTACCAAAATAATAAAGAGAAAGAATATGGTCATTTTTTATTCCAAAAAGCATATGATTTTAAGTAAATACAACCTACAGAAAAATTAAATAAAATAATGCTCGACATTACATATTATTTTAATAAAGAGAATTTTCTCGTTTAAAGTAAAAAAGGGGGATTAAATTTTGTGATATCTAAGTAAAAGGGTATGAGTCAAGTTTTGTCCCTTTTCGAATCTTCACTATCCGACATCTAACTCTATTCCGTGACGCTGTCGGTTGATCGTTTCAATGGACGTCCGATATTTTTTTTCAACCACGACTTAAATCTATATCAATATTTATCAATCAATCAATTCTCCCTTTTACACCCCTTTACATATATAAATAGGTGAAGCAAAAACTTTGTGACTATTTTTACGAAAATTGCGCGGACGGAGGAGTATGAAATCTCGTACACTTATAGTTTATATAGAGAAGGAGTGACAAATTCTAGTATTTTTAAAAAATATGCATAAAAATACAATATACCAATAAAAAAACATAACAAACACTATATTGTAATGGTATGTATTTGATACTCACACACACCTCGGTGTATTTGACATTGACACAGATCCATATATTATTTTGTTTATCTGTGCTAAAATTTAGAATAGATAAATATTGCTTGTCTTCAATAATCATAGAAAAAACTTTGTACACACCAACGGAAAATTGAAAGAAAATGTTGAAATAGCGCTCGCTCAGACTTTGACAATGGAACCTTAATAATGTTCAAATTTATAATTTAAATAAGTTATGGTCGAATTTCGAGCACTGGTCGACCACTAGTAAATATAGTTATAGATAGGAATGTCAGATACAAAGGATTGAATATATTTATAGGTTTTTTTTTTATTAATTTCTAAAAATAATAGAATTATCATAGAAAAATATCAGTAAAAGGAATAGTCAATTTTGAAAATAAAGCATCTTTTAAAGGAAGATTATATCAACTAGAAACAAATAAATAGCTCAATAACGGAAAAAATGACTCATGCCCTTTTGCCTCGATATCACATTATTTTAATAACATCGTCCATTACAGCCTTAAACACACCACGGAATCTCAAAGGCATATCATTATTTTTGGAAGACGAGGGTGATTTACAACGTGGGCTGGATCATTCATAGACCCCAAACATTGAAGAACCCCAGAGGCGCTGTTCGTAATGAATTGGAGCACTGAAAAACACTGCACAGCCATTTACACTCCACAAAAAATATTTAATGCATAATAACGGTAATTTCAAAACATAAATAAAACAGAATGGCGGCGTTAATTCGTGGAAATTATCAAACTGGACAAATCAAACTGGACAAATCACATTGTAACGAAAAAAATTAGGGTTTCTGCCAAACAAAAAACATATTAGTATCTAAATTTTATTACAAATTTTTCGTATTGGAAGTTATAAAACTACATACGTATTTTTATATATATTTTTTTATAAATAGGACGTACCTAGCCTATTTTTTTAATAAAATTGAATTTTAAATAAACATAAGAGAAAAAAGTGTCTGGAAAATTGTTTGAGTCTTGTTCCTTATTGTGTGAAAAATGGTGACCAAATATTTCGTTATACCTACGGACTTCCTGTTCAGTAATTGTAGTAAGTTCTTTATATAAAAAATTTCAATCTTTCAGTAAAGTTATATTGAGTTTCAACCAGTATTTTCAAGAAGTAGTGATCATTCTATTTCAGAGTTGTACAATAGCTTGATATCATCGCCAGAGTTGAATTCGTACACAGGCAAAGAATATCGAAAAAATAACACATTAGCGTTACAGAAATATCTTTTGATGCAAACTGAAAATATCTGTAATGATTGACCAGGAGGGCTACTCTGGAAATTCAATCCCGATTTATAAATGTCAAAATTGACGAGCTGTCAGAATACTCAATCGTGGACATGTGATTTTTTTCATTCAAATTCATTTTAAGAAATGTACAATTTTTTCGCACAGCAATACCAGATTGAAAATAGACCAATCGTGGAACTATATGCAAGCAACAACAACATTCTCAATGTCAGCAACGATGGTATACTCTCGAGTAATTGCGATTGAAATTGGATCGGTATTGCGATGGAAATGCGATGTACGTGCCCCCTGGGCTTAATAATATCAAATGCGTATGTAGGACGTTTGGAATCAATCTATCGATTTTGAGTAGAAATCAACTAGTACCTACTAACAGTCGGACATGCAAATACACAACAAAAATAATTAGCATAGCGTGTTGTTTAGTAACGCACATTAGGGGAGAATTAACTGTGAAGAATTTTTATTTAATGGGTTTAGCTGTAATTTTTTTTCGAGGATTTGTGGGCAATTTGATTCCCAGATTTTCGTCCACACCATTAGAAGGGGCATGCTTTATTTCATAACAAAGAATATTATAACGTGCAAATACTTAAGTCTTTTTACTCCGGATATCTACACAGTAGAGACATTTTCATCGAAATATTTTGTAGATAATGGTAAAATTTCAAATTGAGTAGAACAAGCTAAGAAAAAAATGAAAACAAAATAGAAGATCACACAATCTTTGAAAACAAAACCTTCCCTGTAGACAGATTTTATAAATGGAATTAATTAATACAGACTAAGATCTATAATAGGTTCGGACATTTTTCTTATTATTTCAGCGAATAGAGTGAAGTCGATGGAAACGTTAGAGTGGAGTGCCTTAAAACAGGTCTTAGAAGAGAAGATAATTCAATTTTCGCTAAGTGAAGACGCGCCGGCAATAAGCAATTAACAGGCAGTAGACAATGTCAAATGGATCCGTCGCTAGAAGAAAGAGCCGATATAAAAAAAAAACGTAGTGCAAGGCGTAATCCTATTAAATTGTGTGCTCTGCTTATAGGTACTTCGGGTCGAATTGCGACGAAAAGTGAATTTGTTAAGTATGTAAATGAACTGAGTTCGTTTCAGGACATTTGAAGAGAGTTTGAAATAATAAAAAAATGAGAAAAATGATGGTTTAATATTTGAAATGATTCCTGGTAGTTTAGTTAGTTATATTATTTTACACTGATGGCGATTCAAATGAGAAGCCAAGGGGACAAATTTGTAAGTATTTCTATTCTAAAATTACAGTTTTTGAGGTGACCGAGATATTTCAATGGCATGATTTTGATACAGTTTTAAAATTAAAATATTCTTCTTGAATTAGTCGAATTGATCTTAACAAATTCGGATTTGAAATGAAAACAAGAGGAAAAAGTATTTGATTAGAGTTTATTTCAATAAGGGGGTTCGAGATGAGCCATTGAAAAGAAAACAGGTCGAAATACATTACTTAAAGAGTTGGAAATAGAGTCGTGTAAGAAGCGGTAAAGGTTCTACATAATTCAATAATAAATAAATCACCATTAAGGATAACACAAAGTTATAATAGTGCGGGCTAACGTGTCGATACGCATCGGCGAGTAATAATCGAGCCGATACCCTCGTCTGAAACTTCTGGCCGGTGAACATTTCACCGATAACACGAACCTCTTCTGTCTAACACTAAGTAATAATGGACAAAAAACTATTAGTAAAAAATAATATTATTATTTTGAGAGAAAGAAAGAAAGGAAATTCCATTTCGAATTTTGTGCCAAGCGGCATTAGAAGAGTTCGTGTCGGGAAACCTTACGATGTGATTCTGTTTTATATATTACTAGCTTTCCCGACAGACGTTGTCCTGTGTTCCTAAATGTGAATATTGAATTCGAATTTGTGTGGCGATGAATTAATTATCATTTGACCAATGTGATTCCGAACGATGCGTCTGATTTAAACCATGTATATTCCATCCGCATTCTGTCAATCGCACCAGTTGACAATTTCTGTCAAAATTGGAATAAAAATTATTTATTTAGTTTAATTATTAAGTTTTCTTTAATTTTCTAATTTTTCTCAATTTTTTTCTTCTAAAAGGACATTCTCCTGATAAAAGCTTATACGACAAAAAAAGAATTAGCGAAATCGGTCCAGCCGTTTAAGCGTGATGCGATGACATCGGGAAATAGCTCTCCATTTTTATATATAAGATTATATTCGATTCGGACCATAAGATTGGAAAGTAATTTTTGACAGTAAAACGGAGTCATTAAGTCACAGAATCGACAACATGAATTTACTTTACGCCGTTATTATTGTATAGGGTGTCGCATAATTAACACAGGATTTGAATTCGCCACCATTCGTGCAGTAAAGTGTTTGCAACCTTGTTAAATATCTCATTTGATAGGGTTGTAAGATTGGCCACAGCTCGAAAAAGTTGTAGGAAATATGGTCGGAAAAGTGACTTAATCTCGTCCTCCTTAAACGTTATGAATTTTCTCGTCTCGATGATCAGAATAAGTCTCCTAGGGTGTGTGATTCAAGAATAGATTTCCTTTGTTATGGGGTTATTCAAAATCAGAATAGAATTTTCAAATGAAAAAAATGCATGAAAATTTTCTGGCCTGATCGGAAATCCAACCCTGCGTCTCTTGATCTGAAGTCGGCGCCCATGCCACTAGGTTATAGAGGTATGTATTATCATTTTTGCTAGATATATATATTTTTATATACTACATCAATGATGCATTCTACATTTCTGCGACGAAGTTTTTTCATCCCAGTTTTTCGTCAAGCTACAAATAGAATAGTTTCTTTCACAACGGTGTCAATCCAAAGAAGAAGAATATATTGATTGTTAAATCAAAAATATTTCCTAAGCGAATGGATTGTATCAGATTTTTGTGGGAGACGAACTATTGGATAAAATGTAAACCAGCCGTGCACATTGTTTATCTTGAGCTATCACGTAGAGCGAAATCTATCTTCATTACAAAATTCCACCAGTCCGCATTTAATGGGAAAAGGTTGGGTTATAAGAGATTCGCGGATAGAGGAGAGGTCGTGCTGGGGTCAAAGATATCGTTACTGCTGCGATAGATCACATCGGATAGACGTCAGTCGCGGATCTATTGGAGGCGCACGACAAACCATTAGCGTTGCCGGCTGCCCGGTCGGAAACGGGCGTTGGAAGATGAAAGCCAATACGATAACGAAGTCGCTCAATCAATAAACGTAATGACCGGTCGGATGAGATAGGATCGGAACGAATTACATTTATTCACTGTTGTTTTGTGAGAGAAGAGGAGAAAATTATACGACATCAATAATACTTTATAATCACTTAGGAGTTACGTATATTCGTACTGCGACTGTGCTCGTATCACAAGATCGCTTGTTCAGTAATTCCTTGTTTTAAACTAATCTCTACGTATAAAAACGGACACCTAGATTTCCCTTGGTCACATAAAAAATTTAATAAGACCTAACGAAAGCAAACCATCATAATGCTTTGGACGATATGGAAATTTCCATTATTTAATTTTAATTGGCGTTTGACATAACTCTCAGTTGTTTTGACAGTTGGAGCTATTGACAGCATTTTTAAAACAGATACATGGGTCGGATTGGTTAAATGGGTAACATATTTATCATTATACATACACATATACTCCCGTTAAGGTCCCCCACTCTACGCAAGCGAAGGAGACCAATCCGCAGCAAACCCGATACGCACGAAACCGACCCCCAGTTCGATCAAAGCAATCAAACCGAAAAGCCGGTCCCACACAAATCAAGCCAGCCACGGATCCCCCCCCAAACCAACCCACAATGCGGGAAGCCTAAGCCCCACTCAGGAGCATAGGGAGGCATCAAGAGCTCTCCATTGCGCTCGAAAGCGTCCGAGGCTCACTGTGCCTTTTCTGATCAGTTGACGATTTAAGGACGTGAGGTGGTCATGGTCAACCTCACGGTCCCGGTATGATTTTTCGATTTCCTGCCTCTTACAGGATGCTCGAAAAACCAGCAAAAAGAGCAGAGGTGCTATACTTAGCCTGCAGCCCCACGGCAATCATTATACAAATTCGAATTATTAAATATTTATAGTTAGGACTACAGGACTACGTCTAATCCTTTTTATATGTTTCAATAAGTACCTACATAAGGTTAACACTACGGAATGATATAGGCACAAATTGCTCTCCAATTAATTTTTCGCCAAATAATACAAGATTTTTTTCTTTTAAACAAACGCGATAAAAAAAAACAAAGAGAACGCTAATGGCCCATCAGAAATTAATCCCGAGTCCATAAACGTGAAATGTGATGTTGCATTTGTCACACAAAACAGTCGGCCAGCCCACGCGGCTGCCGAATTAAACTAATAAAAAGCGAAGACGCGGTCAAAAATGTAAGTCTATTTATGGGAACAATGGGTGGAATGATGGATGGCCGATCGGTCGATAAGAAAATGTCAACTAAATAAAATATGATCTAATGTAAGACAGAGAGAGAGGGAAGGGGGAGGAGAGACGGGGAGAAAGAGAGACAGAGATGAGCCCCGGCATTTGTAATAATCAAAATAAAATTATTTATCGGAAAAGACACAGGGAATGAATTTGAGATGCAAAAAACGAGGCGGCGGCAACGCGAAGCAATGTCGGACATCTCATTTATGTCACTCAATTTCGTGACTTTGTCATCGGGGAGGAGGCGAGGCAAAAAGTTGAAGAGGCCCCGGACGACATGCTGCGGAGGGACCACATGTACCACCACCATCGCCATTGGGCCACGCTACATCCGCAGACGAGAATGTTTCTGCGATACAATGTTTGGGTAAATCTTAAACGAGGATGATTTTGTGCAACGTGCAAAATACATTCCTATAGTGTCCAAAATAAAAGATCGAATTAGATAGGTTGATTCCTACCAATTTATATTCAAACGGGAAAAGGCGCAGAATATAAACTGGAAAATTGGAAAGTACAGCATAAAATTTATTTCATCTTTGAAATAAAGCAATGTAGAAAAGACCGTAAGATGTAGAGAGTAGACACATTTATGCTTTTTTGTTATTTATAAATGTTAAAAATACATAAATAAATTTGCTAACATATCTATTAAGTACTTTTTTCAGATTGGTACACACTGCAGTTATATTCATACATCTGCGGCGCTACCAGTGCTACCACCCTGAGTGGGTTTAGGTTTCCCTCAACAAACTTCTCCAAGACACCTAACCCCCAAAAACCCCAGGTCCCTCTCAGCGCCATCCAACCGTAGTAGCTTTGGTCTTCCTATGCTCCTCCCTCCTTCTGGTTCGTGAAGAAGATCCTGTTTAGTTCACTACAGTTAGAATAATTCTTTAAAGAGTAAATGCTGTGAAGTATCGTTATATTACAAGAGGATACAAGCGAACGATTTCTCCTTTGTGCTACAATATAAGGTCAACTATTTGCGTTCTTAGGGATGAAGCCCCAGAATTAAAAAAAAATCACGAAGGCATCTTGAAAGCTATATTTTTTTCTTCTAAATATTTTGACTGAATAGCAGCTTCGACATCTTGACATGTTAAATCTCTTTGAGGTTATTCCAACAGTGGAGGATGTCGCGATACTTAAACTTAATAGCATAGAATCGAAAACTAAAACAAAATATCCGTGAACTCAAAACCAACGAAATAATATATTCGTGCATGCTTCGAGATGTCTGTCTAGTAACAATAAACTAACTGAGCTACATACTTAATGTATATCAGTTAGGTATTGGAGTGGTGGAATATATTACAATGGCAATGTTTGAGGAGGCTGTACAATATAAACAATGGGAAGTCAGCCAGAGGATGAGCCCTGTTAGAAGCTTTGCCCCGGTTGCCGCGGAAGACCTGTCTGGGCAAAGACCGCCGCGTATTATCATTGTCCACTTATTGATTTACTTTTGCGATCGCCAATAATATTATTCACCGTATGTACATTAGAGGTATTCAGGGTGGTCGGCACCACGAGATTCACATAATTAATTTAATGACCATCAATCATATCACTAACAGATTACCTAAACATAAATTTAATTAGATATTTTATCTTTTCGATGTTTATTCCGCTTTTCTGGTGGCAATACATATTGCATGAAGCTGTTCACACCTACCAGGAGCTAATCGTTGCCGGATAAGTGAGTACAGCTCCATATAAAATGTATTGCCACCAGAGCACCCGAATAAAAATCGAAACTGTGGAAATAGGCTGTAAGAAGAATAAGATGACTGAACTTACTTATTCTAAGCAAGTTGGTGGCCTCTATTTAGAACTCTAGTGACTTAAACTAAAAATCTGAATTCTTAAAGGTTCTTATACAGCAACTGGGCTGAAGAAGGTTTGTCAAACCGAAAACTAACACAAATATGTATATGACAGATTTTGTGAACTGAAATATTATGTTCACAGGGTGAAAGATTTTTCACGAAATATTAATATTATGGATACAAAAATAATAATTCGCAGGAAGGATTTAATCCTTAATGACAGTATTGCAGTCCTGGGTTGAAACTTATGTGAACAATGCTAAGGAAAAATCAAACTCGAACGATTCGATATTCTTTGACTGGATAATCACCCGGCAAAAAAAAAAACCGTTTTTAAAATCGACAATATCGCCTTGAACCATTCAGGCTGTATAGATACGTGTACCGGTGATTATCCATACAAACTGGTCCAACAAAAGACACACAAACAAATGATAATATAATTTTATTTATATATCACGTGTACTCGTAAATCGTTGAACTTTCGAACGAAGCGCACAAACGAATCTACATACGCGTACCTGCGCGCAATACCTATTCGTATTTTATCTACGACAAATAAACAAGCAACTCTAAATCAACATTGCACACAAATGTATGTAGTACAAAAATGCACCAGAGATGAGAGCTATCAATAGAATATGTGTAAAGAATTTGTGGGACAAGGAACAGGAATGAGAATATTAAGTAGGAATATGGTAAGGAAGCTAGTATCGTAACAATGATGAAGGTTCATAAGTTAAGATGGTTTGAGCAAGTTAGTTGATAGAATAGTTACCACTTGATTGAATGTTTTTCATTCTTTATTCAATATTTTATGTTTTAATGTTTTTCATTAGTTTATTTAATTGCCAACCTCGATACAGGCTATGCCTAGTGAGGTGGCAGAACAAAACCACTTTTGTATATTCTTTGTATGCTTTTATTTTGTTTCATTGTAAATGTTATAAAAATGAATAAACTTATTATTATTATATAATGAAATTGGATCGGCATTGAGATGGAAAAACAAGTAAGCCCCCAGGTCAGAAGCAAAAGAAATAGGAGAGGTTGTATGACAGACGATACGTCGATGGGAAGATGCTTGCTTGGGTGGATGTTCGTCCTTTCTGTAAGTCCCGCAAAAAAAAAACAAACAATAACACAACATTTTTGGTCATGCAATATTATATTGTATACGCAAATTTAAAACAAAATTGAAAGCGATATCCGATATATAGGTAACGAATCGTTCAAAATTAAAGGTTGGTACAATGAACGAAACTCTTTCCATCTGGATATATTTAATTTTAAAAACACTCTTATAGGTACAAATGAAATGCAATAACTTTACAATACAGCTCGAAGATTGCGATAAAATAAGATTTATTCGCAATCTCGCTTATTTCCGTGCGAACAAGAAGAGATCACGATGCAAAACATTTATCAATTCAAGAGGTCCGTATGGATTCAAGTCGCTTTATTCAAATTATTATTATTAACAGTAAGTAAGTAACAGATGTTTGGAGAAGGCGTTGTTGAATTAATTTTATTTACGATAAATTTTCAAGTTATTCTTCCGCTGATTTCGAGGATGCTCGCTCGATATTTTTGAGATAAAATTGATCGAACCCTGCTGATGCTTTAGATTTAGTTAAATATAATCCGATATTTGTTATAACAACACAACAATTTTACAACAAACAATTATTATTGATTGCTGTAATCACTATAAGTAGATCATCTTTAAAATACCTATGTAAAAGAAATTAATCATCTTCCCTTTCACGACACAAGCTTTAAGTAGCTTACTGTGAAAGAGTCAAGGAGTGAATTTGTGTTCACTTTGAGTGAGCACAGATTTATTTGAAAAAAAAAAATAACAAGGAAAAGATAAAGAATATGGTGGGTATATTAATTATTAGAATAGAGGCTGAACTTTGGAGTTCTGATGTAGGCTGAAATGAAGCGGCAAGAATTTCAGGGGGCACAGTAGCTTGGCGAGCACTTGCGGAGTCAATATGCTCTGAAAAAGAGGAAGAAAAATACAAAATATTACGTGTGTATTTAGGTAGGTAAAGCAAAATCCCCAAATATCGATGCAAAATCATATTTCAGTACGTATTATGTATGTAGGTACTTGTGGGTATACCTATCATACAAACTGCAATTTGACGCTATCGTAACATTAAATTTATTGATATATTTCAAACATATTATTTGTAACGTTGTAATACAAATAAGTGGTCACTTTCACCAACGGTTCCTAACTTTTAGGCAACCCTTAACGTTCTTCACGCTATATAAAAAGTTACGCTAAGAGAGCTATCTAAAAGTAAGGTACCGTTGGTGAAAGTCACCATTAGTCATTATACCAATTTATAAAGAAAACTAACTTTACAGTATTACGATAGCAATAATGCTGCAATGTTAGTTTTCTTTTTAAATTTGCTATTGATATTCGATTTTAAATAGCGATTTTCTCAAATTTAAACCACTTCGTACTGACAGCGATTTTAAAGGTTGGCATAATATTAGTATCTTCGACATTTTCAGAATATATCAGCAGTGCTGTTTCACAGTAATAATATCCATTATCTTAGTAGAAAGTAGCATTCGTTTAGTTTAACTATAATTGTCCACTTTTTATACTTCAGTGGGACGGCCTTTGAGATTGGGCGAATAATACCAACTGAGGTGTCAACTAATGGTTATTGTGTACAGGTACTTACTCCGAATCAAGTTTTGAAATGGCATGAGCATAAACGACTATAAAGAGTCACGAAAAAAGAGTTCGGTAAGATTTATAACGATGGATTGTTGACAAGCCTTAACAGCCGGGCGTACATCTCAATCAAGGAGGCGTCGCACAGCAGACGTTGTTGGGGGCAAAAACTGACAATCGCTTCCCCATCGTCTGCAGCCCATGGCGATATTACCAAGAGAGGCTATAATATGGACACGGTACTTTAAATTGTGGACGATAAAAAGCTCCGATTTGCTTTACTGAAATTCCAGAACAAGCTGCATGGTTGAGGCAGTTTAAGGACATTTAGTTCTCTAGAAGCTGTTCGAAGTGAGAATATGGATTTTTTTTTAAATAGTGAATGCTCTTTTTTACGGTTAATAAGGTGTACCTAAATGAGAAATAAGGATATCCCCATTGATTTAAAAAGAAAAGCCTACGAAGCGTGCATCCTACCTGTGATGACATATGGTTTAGAAACAATGTCGCTGACCATAAATATTGTCCACAAAATGAAATGCGCGCAACGATCCATGGAGCGACAAATGTTGGGCATAAGTCTGCGAGATAGAATTACAAATATAGAAATCAGACACCGAACAAAAGTCGCCGATATTATGGATCGGATTGCAAAATTAAAGTGGCAATGGGCAGGACACGTAGCCAGACAGGCAAATGCGAGATGGACTCCCAGAATCTTAAAGTGGAGACCATGGGAAAACAAAAGGGGAGTCTGACGATATTACTGCGGTCGCCAGAAAAAAATGGGTTGAAGCAGCCCAGGATAGAGAGAAGTGGAGACAAATGGAAGAGGCCTACACCCAGCAGTGGAGGGAAGGCTAGGAAGAAGAAGAAGACCTAAGTGTATTTATTTTGAAAGTTGTTAGACGAAAAAGCTCAACATAGAAAATATTTCGTGATAGTGAAGTTGTGTTCTCTTTGAAAATCACCATAAATAAATAACAGTTTATTGAATTTAAAATACCAATTTGAAATGAACATACAAAAGAATCAAAGGACGGACTTATCCCGAAAGATCTCTTCCAGCCAACACATAAAATTTCCAATTTTAACCCATCATATAATTTCAATCACTGCAGTACCAAGTCGCTGATACTGCTCAGATTCAAATCGACGACTTTTATGGTGCTGAACATTTTCATCTTCCATAGTGTGAAAGATGTGAAAGTAGAAAAGATTCAGGAAAGTATTTCCGGGTTCGCTTACGCTGAGCCCAAATTCGTTAAAAAAATGGACTTTCACTGCCTACGCAAATACAAAAATTTAACAAAAAATAAAATACTTTTTTTGAATGTCAAGTCGTTTTCCATTTTCAGTTGGATCCATGAATCCTCTTTACAATAAAACAGGTCAACACAAAATATATTTAAAGAGAAAAAGGAAACAAAGTACCTAAAATTTTATATTTGATATGATGGAAGTGTTAATTTTGTGAAAAAATGCAAAAATGATAGGTTATGAAGATTCGAGTTATAGCTAATACTGTATTTTAAATTCCTTTCTGTTGCCTGTAAAATATGAACAGGAACGATAGTTAAAATTACCTGTTACTAAGAAGTTCATACAACATACTTGTAAGTCTAGCTCGATGGAAGAACATACTTCTGAATAATTGATGTAGTTTAGAACTCACCTGAAACAAGTTTGAAGATACATATCAGTAAAATATTTTGTCAACTTAATATTATATTTATTATCTAACATAAAATGTAACACCACACAGCAATTTGAATCTTTTATGACGACCTCTGTAGCCAAGCACTTTGGTGCTAGACACATTATATAAATGTCCCGGGTACAATTCCCGGTCGGGTTACAATAATTTTCTGTTCGTGTTTCACTTATTTACATATTTATCTACACAGTAATGACATCCCTCACAGAATATGAAACTGGCTTCATTATTATTTTTTTAATAACCTTTTTTTTTAAATTTTAATAACAATCTTTTTGCAAGCCGTATTGAACGTGAAAAAAACAATATACAGTTACTAGTATAATGATAAAATTATCAATACACACAACGCATTTCTGTTTAAAATTATTGTAAAGGTACCTACTTAAAATCCTAAGACGAAAAATGTTACGCCGGCTATATTGAAACCGTCGTATAGAAAAGAGTTTATATTTCTTCATCAGTTGTTGTGGTGATTTTATTTAGAAATCATATGTGGATGGGCGAAAACATCTATTTTTGCCGCGTTATCTACAAATATTTGGCTACATCACCTCTGATATCGCACAGATTCCAGAATATACTTATTAACAAGTGTGAAAGATAGGTGATTATTGCTCAGGAGACGTTGATTGTATCTATCCAACTATGCACAATAGCCATGCGGGAGATACCTGTTATTGGAACACTGGAGACACTAGGTTTTGTTTGTGTTGGGTGTTCCTAATCAATAAATAAATCTCTCTTGTGTCTTTAACAAATCTCGCATAGATTCTAAGATACACTATTTTTAAAGTTTTGATAGTTGATAGTTCCCTTGTAGGGTAGGGTATATCTAATACTGAGGCTCAATAAGCGTAGGTATACATTACTGCGGAGTGTTTATATAATAGACTACCCTCACCCTAATTTAATATGTAAATGATACCTTAATATCTTGGTAATGGTATTTGAAAGGCGTCGTATGTATGAATGAAGCGGATAAGCAGAATCGACCATGGGCGGCAATAGACATCACTCACCAGTCACCAGTGAAGCGAGGTGTTACCCTATTACAGCAGTGAGGTGAGCCAGTGATGAGGGTCAATGATATAAATGTCAACCCCTAGGTGATCCCGGGGAGACGTCGGCCTGTCTTGGACGAGGATCAGACCCCACCCAGACGTCCGCTGATATCCTAATAAGTACGGGTCACAAGATTTGGGAATAGAACCTTTAGGTGGTAGGTATGTAATATAACTGTAAGATTCATTAAAAAATAAAACTGGGTAATCGTCTAATTTTGCCTTCGTACGCATTGACATTCAAATTTATTCTAATTTTGTTCTGAACTAAGCAAGATATTCCTATTTTTTATTCTCAAAACTGAAAATAATAAGACATTTTCTGCTATCAAAATTATATTTAAATTTGTTTAATTTTAAATCTTGAAGCGCAACTTTACACAACAATGTACAGCAGATTAACACAATACATAGTGAGATAGAAAAGTAGAACATTTTATGAGAAACGAACGCAAGATTTTCCAAAATGGCACCAATCGAAAAAGCACGACACAAGCTTTTTAAGTAGCTTACTGTGAAAGAGTGAATTAGTGTATTTGTATTCACTTTGAGTGAGCACAGATTCATTAAAAATACAAAAAAATTGTCGCAAAATCTGATGAAAACCAAACAAAAAAAGACGAGGAAGGCGGAAAAAGACAAGCAAGGCGCAATAACACCAAGCAGACCGACATGTCAACCCTACCTGCACAGTGCACACCACTCCACCTCTCGCTAGAATACCTACTAGCGAAGCTCTGGCGTCCAATCATTGGCATTATAACTACATCACTTTTATGGTAATTAATCTCCACAATAATTAAAGGATGAAAAACCCATTGTGAAACCATACTAAAATTGTGCGTATGATGTCACATTCAGCCACTGTAAAACTATCCGTATAAAATCAGATAAAGGGAGAGACATACTGGGCTAAAAAGAAGATGAAATAAAAAACTATTTTGTAACATGTGTTATTTGTATCAATTTTGAATTCGTAAACAGCAGTAGTTGCCTTGTGAAAATGAAAAAACGTATATGTAAACAAATCAAGCCGGAATAATAAACCCAACATGGTTCAAAGTAAGCCTCCAACAAATAGAATATAATAAACGCGATAAACCAATATTTAAAAAAAATGCTTCAAATCGTGATCGTCTTGATTTCTTTTACATTACAATAATTCATGAAACATTCCCTCGTTCACAGTATGTAGAGGCAGTTGGAATAACGCACAACCAAAGCAGGTTATAGGTGATAGGTGCTGATATACCTACGTAGATAAGACAAGATTGTATAAAGTGTAAAGCCACATTAGTATTCACCCAGAAGGTGAGATTATCAACGAAGCCATGATGGTAAAAGAGGACGCGCTCTACCAATGGGCACACACGGACAACCGGAAAGTTTATGATAATACTAAGAGACACTCTTAAAAATCGAACAACTGTTCTAATATTATCACCATAATCTATATTTTACACTCATCATCTTTAATATAAATTAAAGTCGAGTTAGTGCGAACACTTATAACTCGAGATCGGCTTAACAGATTCTTCTGATGTTTGATTTATTGGATTCTTCTCCGCTCCGGATAACAGAATAACTAATAAAAAGTTGAAAAAAAAAATGGATAAGATGTTATGTAAATTACAATATTTAAGTGAGTATGGAGCGGTAACGTGCGACGCGCCCACGACATCGCGGGTGGTTTCCTCTTATTCTCGCATACGTGATTGTAGTACAGTAGCCCATCTGTCTTACTCCATCGCCAAATTTTAATACAAAGTCAACAACATTATCGGGCACATTCGTGTTAGCACTTACTTCATAGGAGAGGTAGGGTGTGTGCGCGAGCGCATCATTGTCACGTTGTTTCTGGCAGAACTTTGAATACGAATGAAATATGGATGTTTCAAAAATATTTCATGTCATTATTTTATTAGTCAATCGAATTAATTAATTACTTTATGGGGGCGCAGTGCACATTATGTACATATCAACTGGCCACTTCAGGCTAGAACCACAGGACAACGTCTGTCGGGAAAGCTAGTATTCAATATAACCAATAGACAATTAATAAAGACAGCTTAAAATGGATAAAGTTAATATCCTGGATTACTTAATAACAGTGATGTAAACATCATATTGAGAAAATAATATTGTCAATGTATGTCGACACTTTGATGTTGATAAAGCTGAATTAGACCAGGTGGTCGGTTTTGAGGTTCCTACTTGTATAGGTAAACATACGTCGTTTAACAAATTACTAAAGTGCCTAAATTTACATTAGTTACTTAATTATTAAAAGTTAATATGTTTATCAAAACTTACACATAACAAGAATACAAGTTTGTACATGTATTTAGGTATACATTTTAATGACAAGCAATATGTATTGATATTCTATCTACGTTAATTTCTGACAAATTTTCCCTGTAAATTTCTTATTGAGAATGACATTATAATTACTATTGATTGGTAGTTTGTAAATTGACTTGTCTCAAAGTATTTTATATTATAATGTTTCCAGTGTTTACCAATTTAACAACCTACATATCTACCCAGACAGTCGAGACGATATTGTGTACAATGAAATTCGATATTGGGTAGGCTCTGACGTAACGTAATACCCTTCGTGTTTTCGAATTGAACAACCGTCAGCTGATAACCATATAATAAATTTAAAGTGGGAAAACCATATAACATTAATTGATGAAAGTCTTCGTGGTCTAGACATGACTAAAATATACCAATACCTACGCGTCCCTCATCTGTGTAGGTAAAACCACAAAATAAATATGAAGCAGTGATGAACAAATGTAGCTTTTAATGAACAGAAGCTTAATATTTTGTTGCCAATCGAGATGAAACGGAAAGCTGTTTAGTCGGATATCGACTTATCGGCCAACACAACCGCCGGATACAGATATTCGGCCGCCGAAACATTGCCATGGGTTTATTCAAAATTGACTTTCAGCAACTTGCAGCAGTGCAGTTTGTATAGCGAAAGACTATTTTCCGAAGCTGGCCTTGTTTACGCAAGTTTACGGTTAGACAAGCGAAACCTCTTGCTTCTTTGCTAAATGCAGAAAAAATAGTATTCAAATACCATATTTTGCCCTTAATGCAGAATGAGTACTTATTCATTGTTTAAGTTGTATAATTATCTTGTGATGGAGGAACCACCAGTCTCTAGAGATACCCTTTATCCTCCGCATGTACTAACTGGAATTCCCACTGTCAGTTATTTATTTCACCATAAGGCTGAATGAAAATGTGAAATAAGGCGATATGGATCGAACACATGAACTCAAGGAAGACTTGGCCAGTGGGATCCTTGAAATGCTATAGGTACGTGAAACCCTATCTTCTGACAATATTTCTTAGTAACTTCTTCGCTGTAATCAGTAGTCGCCCATGTTTCCAAATAATCAAACATACCTAATTATCTTACATGTTTTGGACAGAAGGTGCTTGGTGATACAGTAAGTAGTCGATTTCAAAATAAAAATGAAAGTCTTGTATATAGTTCTATTACAAAATTTATAACTCAAACATGAACCGGTTTTAAGCGGTCTTATATTATTTGATAATGGAGACGGTAGTCTCCGAAAACAGATTCATTATCCAATCCAATCCAAACATAAGGCCCCACTTAGGGGCATAGGGAGGCAACAAGAGCTCTCCATTGCGCTCGATGCGCAACGTTTATGACCTCCTCCCACACCATGTCCAGATTCCTCAGCTCTGCTTCGAAGGAGCGGAACATAGTATGAGAGGGTCTTTCTCGTCTTCGGGACCCTGATGGGAGGAAGAACAGCGCTCTCCTCGGCCAACTGTCATTCGGCATCCTTAACACATGTCCCAGCCGAGTCCATCTCCTCCACATAATAGTAGAAGTGATGGGCTCACGCTGGGTGCGCCGACGTATAGCGTCGTTTGTGATGCGGTGGTACCATCTTATTCCCAAAATTCTCCTGAGGCACGTTTCGAATGCGGATACTTTTTGTGCCTGGGCTTTAGTCAGGTGCCAGGACTCACACCCATAGAGGAGAATGGGCAACACACACGCATCAAGCAGTTTACATTTCGTCTCGACACTAAACGCCGACGCCTTCCATATTTTGGTCATCTTGTTAAAGGCGCCACTTGCCATACCGATACGTATCGGGAGCTCAACCCCGAGGTCACCAGTGGTGGTAATGGTTGCTCCCAGGTACTTAAACTTATCCACCCGGGAGACCTGGTGACCATCAATGGTTATCGGGGCAGGCATTATTCGCCATAAGCTCCGTCTTACTGGCATTGACTCATTGACTCGAAGGCCAAGGCGTGCTATTTCATCGCAGAGTCTTGAAACACTGCTCTGTAATTCCTCCACTGTCGTACTGAACAAGGCTAGGTCATCTGCGTACTCCAGATCGCACAGTTCGCCCATTAGACCATCTCTCTGAGTTATTGGTATACCTCTTTCTCAAGAGGAAGTCCATGACAATAATAAATATAAATGGAGCCAGTACGCAGCCCTGTCTGACTCCCGTGGTGATCCTGAAAGCTTCAGTAGGACCACCTGGCGTTTTTACGCTACTCTCGGAGTCTTCATACAGGGACTGCACCATTTTAACTATCTTCGGAGGTATACCGTACAGAGCTAAAAATTTTCCATATCGATGGTCTATGTGGGCTGTCGAAGGCCTTTTAAAAATCTATGAAGCAACAAGCGACTGGAGAGTTAAACTCTTTGCACTGCTGAAAGATACACCTGGCACAGAAAATTGGGTCCGTACAGGACCTTCCAGGTACAAAACCGCATTGTTGCTCTCTCAGGACAGCCATGACAGGCCCCCGAATGTGGTGTGGTAATATCTGAGATAATACCTTACCGGAACACTCAGTAGAGTAATTCCACGGTAGTTTCCGCATTCAAGGGTCCCCCTTTTTAAATATTGCGACGATGGATCCATTCCGCCAATCTTTTGGGCACCTCTCCTCTTCCCACGCTATTTTAAATATATCTAGTAGTGGTTGGCCAAGGGTGTCTATGCCTTGTTTGAGGAGCTCTGCGTGAATTCCATCGTCTCCTGGCGCTTTGTTGTTCTTCTCTCTCATCACGGCCAGCACCATCTCACTGTATGTCGACGGGTCCTCACATATCCCAGTTGCCTGAGGTATATTCAGACCAATCAACTCCTCCTTAAAGTAATACAACCTCATTTTGCAAAATCTCTTTGGGATACAGACTGAAGCCAACATGAAGCCCTTAACTACGAACAATGGTTAATTAAATAAATTTTGAATCTTCCCATAGACTTTTCGGTTGATTGATCAACTTGCTCCCGATAATGATACATAGCCTTAATACATATAGCCTAGTGGAAGAGCTAGGAGCAAGCTCCGTAGAATATTATTTGTGGAATGTATGAATCGTGGAATGAAATTTACCAAGGTTACACAGCCCTAGATAAACATATGCCGAGAGATAATTTTTGCCTATTCAAACACACGAGTTGGCTTCAGATGTGGTAAACCTTTAGATTTAGACGCCGATAACCCTGACGTGTCCTAACTATTAGATTGTTTATATGTCATAAACTCAAATAAACTCAGTACAGTTTAACAGACAAATGGTCACTTTATCTAACCATATAAATTTTGTTCAAAACCTAAATGAAGGACAAAACGATTAAGTAAAGCAGACAATGTGACAAATTTGAAAAAAAAGTATACATTTTGGGCAAGAAAATGCAAATAATAAATTGGGTATTTTAAAACATCAACACAAAACGTATGGAATCGCAGCCAGCGATCTTACATATGGTTTATTCAGAGTCAAACTGTATGTAGTTGCGAATGAGTGAGGCATAACATTTCAACAATGAAAGAAAACATATGGACCTGAAAATTATTACCGTTAAAACATAGACTATATAGTATATTGAAGATATTAATTGGATTTTTGGACCAAATTGGAATGGTATTAACTATGAAGGAGAAGAATAGCCGGGAAAGTGAAAAACAACAGGTTTTCATGAAAATTCTTCCCGTCATCAAGGTCCTGAAGGCGAGGAAGACCCTCTTATTACGTGTTCCGCTCTTTCGAAGCAGACTCTTTTTACCTCCCTATGCCCCTTAGTGGGGTCATAGGAAGGCAACAATGACAGATCAGAAAAAACCTCTCCAATCTCAAACCTCTGATTGGAATGTTACGAAAATAGTTATCAGTTTGTGATTTCCATTATATATTTTGAGGGTTATATAAATAAAAGATTTGTATTCACTGCTAAAGTGAAAAAGTAGATCCCGATAAGAAAGGTGTTGCAAATACCAAATCTGTTTGTAAGTTCGCCTTGCATACAAGAGAAGGTACTGCAGTACGTAGAATAAGCAATAAGGATAATGCCGGCAAGTAAAGCAGATCCGAATGTAATAATTTTTAGTACATGCTTCTATGGAACGTGGCGAGAATTCGAACGCGGCATCTAACACCGTTAACCGTATACCAATATTGCAGCTGGATAGAAAGAAGAACTTAAAATGGCAAATCGTACGAACATGTTAAACGGAATTCCAGGAAAAAGGATCAACTATAGCATGCCTAATCGAAGATTACACAAAGTTTTCAAGGAGGGAGTGGGAGAATTTCAAATCAAAACTCCAGCTTTGTATGTATGAGAAGCGTCTATTAAGGATTTTATATCTATTTATAAGTTAACATTACGTTTAACTGTTTATAATAATTAACGGTAAGCTTCAAAATACCTTCTGAATGCCAGAAAAATGCATCGGAGCTATAGCTCAAAGTACCTATAGCTCAAATTTCTTATTGTTTGAAAGCTCACTAATGTGTTTTTTATTCCTAGCATCAATTGGATGGTCTAGAAACTTTTTTTGTTTCTTTGTTGAGATTCAATTGACCAATGAAAAAATCTCATCAATTTATGGCAGCTTGGACTCTGCTGAACGGGATAAAGCGAGTAATGTTCATTCAGCCTCTAATCTTATTTTTGACTAGTATGACTTCCATGTCTACAACGTAAACTAAAAAAAAATCAGTTGCCTCTATACACTTCATTGGCAAGATCGACTTGACTCCTCCTAACAACCATATCACTTTAATGACGGAACTGTATAATCACAGCGCAGGAATAATAAGATATGAAGGGTTTATTTTTGGGATGTTTGGTGATAAGAAGGATGAATTGCACGCATCGATGATGTTTTGCCGGAATCTTTAATTGAAATCAATCATAGATTGATATCAGAGTATACTAATTTGGAGGGACGTATATGATGATGATGGGAATATTTTGCCAAGATGGACTCCGGAACTGTCACTCACTTGACCCGATTGTGTGATGAGTCGCCGCGCAGCTAAGAGTGTTATACCACTTGACCCCGCTCGTTAGTCATTGGACATGGACAACTTTGTTGCTGCGATACGCATTCCTTATACCTAACACCATTATCACCCCAAGCTCGATAGCCTTGAAGTAACTATCAATGTAATGATATTCTTCGGCTGCTTACTTCTGCGTTTCTAAGGGAATTTTATCAGTCATATAGTCCATAGAACAGAGAAATATTATCGAGTATAAAGATAAATTCCTGAATCTGTGTCACGAGCTAAGGAGAGACAAAAGC